>JAOTRH010445100.1:0-43833 GCA_034768845.1 Heliamphora exappendiculata
AAAAGTTTTGAAATCAAATTCATGTGAGCATGTCCAAGTCTTTTGTGCCACAACCAACTGTTATAACTCAAGGCAGCTAAGCATGTTGTGTCATTTTTAGATAGGCCATTGAGATTGAAAGTGTAAACATTTTCATACCTATAACCCAAAAAAATAACTTTATTGTCAATTGAGTTTTCAATAACACACTTATCATGATAAAAGACAACCTTGTGACCTTTGTCACAAAGTTGACTTATGCTAAGAATGTTATGTTTAAATCATCAGCAAGCAAAATATTTTCAATAGGAGAGGAAATAATTTTCTCAATACAACCAATTCTTATGATTTTTTCTTTACTATTGTTACAAAATGTCACAAATTCAACATCTTTGGGCATAAGAAATGCAAACATTAATTTGTCACATGTCATGTATTTTGAGCAAGTACTATCAAGATATGACATCATTTCCTTGAATAAGGACTTGAGACACACTTGCAAAGAAAATCAAGTTTCGATTTTTGGTACCAAATTTTTTTCGAGTCCTTTGGTGTTAGTTTCATGTAGGTGTGTTCCCTTTCGAACTCAAACCCTTTTAATAGGTAGATCATGTGATTTTCTATGTGGACAATGTGTGACAGCGTGTTCATACTCATAAAATAAAAGCAAGTAGCATTGGAATGATTTGAGGATACTTTAACAAAAATGTTACTAAAAATCTTTTGTTTCTTCTTTGGTTGGTATCCAATACCAGCTCTGTCAAAAACACATTTTTACATATCAAAAAGTTTGTCCAAGCCTTTCTTTCCAAGAGTAAATTTATGCACAATCTTTGTAAAGTCCTCAATCTCCTCATTTAAAACTTAATTTTCATTCTTTAAGGAAAACACTTAGTTTGACAGTAAATATTTTTCTTCTTTTAAAACTTCAATTTTAGAAGATGACGAAAGAACCAACTTTTTAAGAATAGCATTCTTAGCATCTATTTTTCTTAATTCATCATGCAAATATTCAAATGAAACTTGATGTTCTTCTAAAAAAAATGGTCATTGGTTACCTCATTATTTTCCTTGGCTATGAGGCAAAGATTAGCAACTTAATTTTCCTAATTTTCATCTTCAGAGCTGCTATCTTTGCTTTCATCCCATTAAGCCAACATAACCTTCTTGAATCTTTTTTTGAAATGCTTCTTGAGTTGGGGACTGTGACGCCCCGTCCTCCGGGCACATCGAAACATACATAAATATAAATAAAAGGATATTCTAGCCATTCATTCATACTTACATACTTTAATTATTACATCATAAAGGAGTTTCAAACTGTTCAAAAGTACATAACGATTATAGTTTCACCATGGGTATTCAAATATTACAAAGGTTGCAGGGAAACTAAACAAAAGAACAAAAATAGAGGTCTTGAATCCTCAAAATGCATCAGCGGGGTCCATATGCTCTTGGAACTCACCCAGTTCTTCAAATTCTTCTTCTCCCTCTTGGACGACTTCCTCAAAGAACTTCTCATCACCTGTGGCATGAATGCTATGAGCCCAAACTCAGTAGAAAAATACTTTAAACTTTCTAACCAATCTCACAGCTCAAAATTTATCACAACGCATGCCAAGTAACGCTTAAGCACACTTTAAAGTCAAGGAGACATACAAATTTATAACATGGTAGCAGATAAGTCAATAAACATGCGTGTGAGATGCAAATGTCCAACCCGACATACACCCAGATCATGACATGAATTCCACACCGAGAATTACCAAAGTAGACTTTTACGGGTCATTGATCACCAAAGCCATCTTCGCATCTCATTGCGAATAGTAAATGCATCGTTGGGTTTTATGCCACAGCTGTTTTACTCAATGGTAACAACGTGGGGTCTGCGCCATTCTCCAGACCAAAAAATTTAATAATCAATCAATCAGTCATATAAGTAGTTTGTCCCACATTAAGATTCGTGATGCCTCTGTCGGTGTCAGCCCAAAGTCTAAGCCATCAAAACCAGAATACTAGCGACGAACCCATGGTGCCCAATAATATCCATAACAAACCATTTCAAACATTGGGGACACACCCAAGGTGTACAAGGGGGATACATCCTAAAATATTTCTAAAAATGGCAACAAGAAATGTCCTAGACTTATAATCAATAAGGACAATTCAACATTGCCCATCCCAACAACGATTTACACAGATTGACTCCAATATGTCAGGATGCAAGTGACAATGTCCATGATGTATAATATTGATCTCAAGTGCAACTATCTGTAACATGGCATCAACTAGCATGGAAAAGTTTAATTCTCAAGATATAATTCAAACTTGATGGCATGAATGCTAATTATTGTACATTCATTTAAAAATACTAATCAAGCAATTCAAATCTATCAAAACATAAACTCGAGTCTCACAAAAATAGGTACTCAACATACACGTAGCAACTTTTAAGGCCAAATTCAAGTATTAAATTTAAAGAGTCGGTAGGGTTTTGGAGCATCCAGACTTGGAATCAAATTATGATTTTTAAACACCATTTAACACTAACGCCAAAACCTAAGGCAAATGGGTGAATAAAACATTCTAAGCGAAATTGGTTAAGCACTTTGGTCAAAATTTTACCAAAATTATGCCTCTATTGGTCTCGATTTTGGAGTGTCTAATCATGTCCAAATAAGTCCATCTTTGGATATGTTCTAGTTCAACTTGTCCCCTACAAGTCTCATGAAGGGTACTAGGGGTGGTTGTTTGAAACAAGTTTGAGATATAAGTAATTTTGTAAAATAGGGTTTGTCAGCCGCCAAACCCTTAGCAGAACTGGTTTCGGACAGAGTTTGAAACGGTTTTGAGAGACTTTCCCAAGGTGTCTAGGTCTGATTATTGGACAAAAAGTAGTTCAATATGTTACCTACAATATTTATGTAGACCATGTTTGAAGTAGGACACTAAATATAGGGGTTTTTGGTTATATAAAAATATGTGACAGAAGTGTCTTTTAATGGTTAAACCACAACAGAGAGTTTCATAGGGGTTTTGACCTAACAAACCTCAATAGTTTGGGATTTATTTTGGTGGGTATTTATATGTACATATTATCTACAAGTGTTATGTGTTGGCCAAGGCTCGAATCTCATTGTAAACTAGGGTGTTTAGGTTGATATTGTCGATTGGTCGGAAAACAATACACTTTGGTAGAATTGTAGAATCTTGAGTTCTACATACTCCAATAAGTTGAAACCAACTTTGGATAAAAGATAATACAAAAATATAAATCTGGACATAATGAACATTTTTAGATCAATTTTTCAAGTTGAGTTATAGAGTTCTAAAGATTATGGTAGAAACATTCAAGTTCTAAAAAATCAGGTCCTTTTATGTTCAAGTCTCCTACTTATGATATGTCATAGTTTTGTCCCATTTTTATGCTTGCTTGTGTTTTAGACGTGAATATCAAAATTTCAGAACACTTTTAAGTCATCAAACTCAAAAATAACAAGACATAACCACATCTCAAATCATTTAAAAACATAACAGCTCATATTTCTCAACTACAACGCATTTTTGGCTTGTTTTCAGTTCTTGATTTTTGAAGTGTTTAAAGAAATGAGTTGAGAAATATTTTGGGTGATATTAGAAATAAGGTTTACATGTTTCACTTACTTGTTTGAGGGCTCAAAGGGTGGTAGGATGGAATGACTTAGCTTTAGAGAACACTCATTGGTTTCTTAGCTGCTTCTTCTATCTTTCTTTCTATTTCTTCTCTCAACTCACCCAAACTCCTCAATATCACTTTGAATATGGCTTTTCTCCATCTCTTGGCCGAATATATTGGATGGGAAAGAGGGTTCTTGGCTTAGTTTATATAAGAAAAAAGCTAGGGAACAAAATGATCACTTTAAGTCATTTTTCTTCTTTCTTGACATGGGTTGATAAGACTTGGTGCTAGTTTTGAGAGAGATATATCAGATTTGGGGTAGGAAATTCGACTAGGGGTTAGTTTAGGAGACAAAAATCTAATCTCACATCAATCTTGGGATGCTATTTTGGTTTGCGTGCTATTTTGTGCAAGAAAATACTTTAAAAGTTAATTTGATGTATCTTTTTGATGTCTTTTCTAACAGAAACTTACTCTTTTTTTATGTTTATGATAGATTTTGTATTCTCATTAATTATCATAGTTTTCATAGCAAATAATTAAATAGATGTAATCTTTTAAGTCAAATTAAGCTAGTTTGACAAAATATAGCCTTTTTTGACTTATTTTAGTGTGTATGAACTTCAATAATGATTTATTTGCTTTTGTTTGCCTATAATACCATATTATTATGTATATTACTTGTTCAACAAGTGTTGGATCATCATAATACTTGATTTGACACTTTTCTCATCTTTTTAAGCTTAAAAAAAAGAAAAAAACTACTTTTTGGCACAACTTCCAAAGTGGTCGGCCACTAAGGGGTATTTTTATTATTTTTGATGTTATTTTATCTTTTTCTACTTAATTGTAGTTAAATCCTTGATTTAGAGTGTCCATATGTCAAAATTTAAATTTTTAAGACTTTTTGTTGTATTATGGGCAAAATGGTCATTTTACCCTAATTATGAGAATTTTTTTATTTAAATTCATTATTTCATGATTATTACTTAATTTAGAATATTGGGAGATTCTCTGGGTGTTAAGGTTTTGTTACTTGAGTTTTCGACCTTTTTAGAGTTTTTGGGTCAAACTTAGGGTTTTCGAACCTCTTCCGTGCTCTATGGCCTCGTGGGCTATCCATCACTAATTCTAGGGTCTGAGTAGGGTCGTTACAATCTACCCCCTAAAAATAAATTTTATCCTCGAAATTTTGTATCGTATCTCAATTTGTGAACAGCTTGGGATAACTTGCCCTCATTGCTTCCTCTCATTCTTAGGTTCTCTTTAATTTCGTTGTGACTCCAAAGTACTCAAATGAGCGGATTGGTCTTTCCTCATCAACATGGAGCTCCTTCTAATCCAGAATGTGGGCAGAATTAGGTTCGTACTTTCTTAGCATCGACACATAAAAAACGTTATGAACGCTGGTGAGTTGCGGTGGTTGAGCTAAACGAAATGCTACTTCTCCAACCTTGGCCAAAATCTTGAACGGCCTGATGTACCTTGGAGCTAGCTTTCCTTTCTGGCCAAAACGTATAACCCCTCATCGTGGTTGGATCTTCAGAAATACATGATCTCTTACTTCGAACTGTAGGAGTCTTCGTCGCTAGTCGGCGTAGCTCTTTTGTCTGCTTTGAGCGGTGACTATTTGTTGCTGAATTAGTCGAATCTTCTCGGTAGTCTCTTGTACAAGATCAGTTCCAAGAATTGCGTTCTCTCCTACTTCAGCCCAGCAAATTGGCGAACAACGCAGTCTTCTGTAGAGAGTTTCATATGGCAGCATGCCAATATTGGATTGATAGCTGTTATTGTAAGCGAACTCAACCAATAGTAGGTGTCTTTCCCAATGTCCCTTGAAGTCCATAACGTAAGCTGGAAGCATGTCTTCTAGTGTTTGAATTGTGCGTTTATGGGTGAAAAGTAGTGCTAAAACAAAGCTTTGTTCCTAAAGCAGCTTGCAAACTTTGCTGGAATCATGAGGTGAAATGTGGATCTCGATCTAATACGATAGATAATCGAATTTTGTGAAGGCGAACGATTTCCTGAATGCATTTTTGACTCAGGGTTTCCAGTTTTTTGGACGTCTGAACTGGTAGGAAATGTGCTGACTTGGTGAGATGATCCACGATTACCTTAATAGAGTCATGTCCTGCTGGTAACCTTGGTAGTCCAGAGACAAAGTCCATGGTGATGTGGTCCTACTTCCATTGAGGTATCTCTAAGGGTTGAAAGGTTCCTCCCGGTCTTTGGTTCTCGGCCTTCACTTTGCTGACATGTAAGGCATTTGGCTACGAAGCTTGCTACATCCTTCTTCATGCCATTCCACCAATAGTCCCTCTTCAAATCTTGACATATCTTTATTTCTCCAGGGTGGACAGCAAAGAGTGACTGCTGGTGCTCTTTTAGGATGTCTCTCCTTAGATCCTCGATATTTAGTACGAAAAGCCTTCCCAAGTATGCCAGTTGTCCTTGTTTGTTGACTATCCAACCTGGTTTTGATTCCTCTGTGATAAGATGCCTTCGAATAAATTCGGGCTCCTGGTCATACTTTTGGTATTTCATGATTTGTTGACGAAGATTTGTCGTTGCCACAATTAGACAAAAATAGTTTCCATCTTCTGATTCTGACGGTTGGAGTCGATACTCGTTGAGCGTTCCTACCATGTTCCATTCCCTTACTGCTATACCAGCTAGCGTACTCCTTATCTTCCGACTAAGGGCGTCAGCCACTACATTCGCTTTACTCGGGTGATAGGCTAAAGTGAACTGATAGTTCTCCTGATATTCCATCCACCAGCGTTGTCTCATATTGAGATCCTTCTGGGTGAATAGGTACTTCAAAATTTTGTGGTTAGAGAATTTCTCGAACTATTTTTCGTAAAGGCAGTGCCTCCATAACTTTAGTGCGAATTCCATGGCTGTAAGCTTTAGGTCGTGGCTGGGATAGTTCTGCTTGTGAGGTTTCAATTGTCTTGACCCATAAGCTACTACCTTACCGTTTTGCATAAGCATGCATCCAAAGCCTTCCTTAAATGCATCACAATATACTGTATATCCAACCTCTCGTTCATGAATAATCAGGATAGGAGTGCTAGTCAATCTTTTCTTAAGTTCCTGAAAAACAATCTCACATTTATCGTTCCATTCAAACTTCACTCCTTTCTGTGTCAATCTTGTCATTAGCTGTGCCAGTTTAGAGAAATCATGGATAAACCTTCGATAATATCTAGCTAATCCCATAAAACTATGAATTTCAAAGACGTTCCAGGGTGGCTTCCAATCTAAAACTGCTTCCACTTTGGCTGGATCCATAGCTATCCCTTCTTTAGAAACCACATATCCTAGAAATTTCACTTCATGTAATCAAAATTCGCACTTGCTTGCCTTAACATAGAGTTGTGAATCCCTTAGCTTTTGCAAAATAATCCTTAAATGCTTCTTATATTCTTCCTCAGTTCTTGAATACACCAAGATGTTTTTTATAAAAACCACTGCAAATTGATCGAGGTAAGGCTGAAAAAGTTTATTCATCAAACTTATAAAAACTCATGGGGCATTTGTCAACCCAAAGGGCATCACCACGAACTCATAATGTCCATATCACGTTCTAATGGCTGTCTTCGGGATATGTTCCTCCTTAACTCGAAGTTAGTGATAGCCTGAGCGTAGATCGATCCTTGAGAAGCAGGCTGACCCTTGAAGCTGGTCGAAGAGATCGTTTATGCGGGGAAAAGGGTATCAATTCTTGATTGTTACTTTGCTCAACTGGCGTAGTTGATGCAAAGATGTAAGGTTTCATCCTTCTTCTTGGCAAATAATGTTGGTGCTCTCCATGGCGATGTTCTTGGGAAGATAAAATCCTTACTGAGCAACTCTTGAAGTTGATCCTTTAACTCATTTAGCTCGGCGGGAGCCATTTGGTGTGCTGCGATTGAAATCAGTGTAGTTCCAGGTTAGAGCTCTATTGAAAACTCGATCTCATGGTGTGGGGGTAATCCAGGTAGATCTTCTGGGAATACATCTTCATACTCACACACGACTCGTGGTAACTCGGGAGTTGATGAGACATTTGTACTAGCAAGCAGACATGTTAATCTTCCTACGAAGTTCTTCGATGTGCACCTCTTTGCACTACTCGAGGTTAAGGTTTCGCGCCGTTCTCCTTGAATCTGCACAGTAGTGCCATCCTCTGCTTGTGCCCATATTTTCTTCTGTTGATAATTCATGATAGCACAATGTCCAAAGAGCCAATCCATTCCAAAAATCACGTTGTACCCGTTAAGGTCCATGACTCGTAAGTCGCATCTCATAAGGCTATCGGTTATTCACAGCGTGCATGCTCTACAAACGGAGTCTACCCGTGCTAGACTTCCCAAGGGTGTGACAACACTTAGGGTTTGGTCTAAGGCCTCAGATTCCAAGAACAAAGACTTCATGCAGACTAAAGATATAAAGGAATGGGATGCTCTAGAATCAAATGGCACTTTCACTAAGGTATTAAACAATACGAACATACCTTGTATAACATGAGTGTCTTCCACCTCCTCCTCTTCTTATAGGGTACAAACATGTCCTCCCATTGGCCGGTTCCCATTATTGTTCATGATGTTCCCACTTCTTATTCCATTGCTTGAACATCATTGGGGTCTCTTATTTTTGTTAAGTGGTAGCCTTCCCCTTCCATTTTGTGGGTCAGTTGTTGGCCTAGCAACTTTATCATATCCTGATATCCCACATCGGAAAGGGAGAGAGAGTTTTTGGGCTATAAAGGAAAAATCTTGGATCCTTACATTCAACGAACCCTTTTTCTAGGTGGTAGAGGCCCTAGTAGAACTCCGCAGTTAATCGTGCTTGGACAGGAGCAATGTAAGGATGGGTGACCCCCTAGGAAGAACAAAATCGTGAGGATTTTGCCCAAAGCGGATAATATCATTGCCATGTGAAGGGTCGAAGTGTTACAAATGGTATTAGAACTGACTTTCCTCAACTCTGAGTGTAGGCCCCTACCGTCTAGCGTGACACGTGGGAGGGTTATTGAGTGGGCGGGTCGATAAGGACTAGAAGGCTACTGCACGGGAAAGTGCAACCCTAAGAGCGGTGGATTGTGATATCCTGGTATCCCACATCAAAAAGGAAGAGAGAGTTCTTGGGCTATAAAGAAAAAATCTTAGATCCTTACATTCAACGAGACCTTTTCCCAAGTGATAAAGACCCTACCAGAACTCTGCAGTTAAGCGTGCTTGGACAGGAGCAATGCAAGGATGGGTGACCTCTTGACAAGAACAAAACCGTGAGGGCTTTGCTCAAAGCGGACAATGTCATTGCTATGTGAAGGGTTGTGGTGTTATAAACGTGAACAGGTTGCGGGTATCTTGGCAGTTGATTCTGGGATTGCCTCCGTTGTTGGGGTTGGTTGTTCTGATTCCTCTGTTTTTGTCATGGGCAGTCCATCCTCTTATGTCCCGATTGCTGACATTCATAGTAGATTACAGGAGTCGTAGAGGTAGCCCTTGATTGCCCCTATCTATTCTCTTAGTAGTACGGCTTCTTAGGGACAAACACTCGATTGCTCCTTACAAGTCCGCCAGAGCTGGTGCTTCCCTTCCTTTGGTTCCAGATATTCCTTGAATTAGCCAGATTGGTTTCAATGAGTAAGGCGACCTAAACTATTTGAGTGTATGTGGGGAGCTACAAGCAAATCACCCTCACTCAAATAGATGGCTCAAGGCCCCATTCAATCTTCCGTGGCTTAGACTCCTCATCCAATACAATGGTTGCGACAAAACAACATAATTCCTTAAAGCGATTCACGTACTGCATTACTGTCATTGAGCCTTGTTTAAGATCCAAGAACTCACGAACTTGTCCTTGACAAAAGGGGTTGGGAAATACTTTTCTAAGAACAAGCCCTCGAATTGGTCCAAAGCTAGAGCTGCTACATCCTGTGTGTTATTGTCCAAGGACCACCAATGATCTGCTTCCCCTTCCAATAGGTGTGCCATTAAGGCTACTCAGCCTGCTTCGTCTTGGATTCCCAGACAATTAAATAACTTCTTAACCGCCCTCAGCCATTCTTCTGCTTTCCTTAGTTCTACTCTTCCTTTAAACGTCGGGACTCGCTGTCTGCCCATCATAGATAAAAACCATGCTCAGTCACATACGAGGAGACGGTTGATGCTAGCGGCTAGTTCTCGTAAAACTTGGGCTAGTCCTAGTACTTCATTGTTTACAGGCCCGTTAGCTTGTTGGTGGTTTGGTCATCTACCAGCCATCCTAAAAATAAAAAGAGTGTTATGGTTTTGAAAATTATTTCAGTTCTTGATTATTTCTTGTTTTTTAAGATCTTGTGGAGTTAATTTGAGGTTGCAAAATTTCTTATAGAGATTTTAACAGCAACATTTTCATTTCATTCCAACTCATAACTGGTAAAAGATTTTCATTAAGTTCATAGAATATGCATACAACACTTAAATAAAAGGAGAAATACAACGCCTACACATTAAGGCCTAAGCAAATAAATGCGGGTAAAAGTGTCGAACAATCGCCTCGCGTTCCCATGTTGCTTCGTATATATTATAGCTACGCCACAGCACCTTAACATGCCAAGCATTGGTTGATCCCATTCGCATCTTGTTGGTTATTACTATTGAAATTTCTTGGTATATCTCTGAGTTGTCGAAATCGATGGCCGAGTCAAGCGGATCGATGATTCCCCTATCGTCCTTTGGTCTCTGGCATTGCTTTCACTTTGTAGTCAGCATGTCCCCAAGTCAAACCCTAAACCCCGAGGAAAAATCTAAACAATAGAGTGTCCTGCTATACTATAGGCCTTATGAAACGAGGGAAAGTCTCTAGTTTCCTCCTCATGCACATCTTATTCGGGAAAATTTTGGCATACACCTTTTCTCCCACGCAGTACCCCCGATCGTCTTGGTGTCCAAAATATATAGAAGCATCAGCAGCCTCATCCTCATCAAACTCAGGTGTAGGTGGTTCAAGCTAGTCATATTGGAAAGCAATTGCTCCTCCTTCTTCTTCTTCTTCTTTCTCTTCCTCTTCTTCTTTGCCCTCGTCCTCATGCTCACTGTCCGCATCGTAGTTGGCCTCATCCTCGCCTTCGCTTGCTTCCTTGGCCTCTCCTTCTTTGTTATCCTGCCACTCTTCCAAAAGAACCCATGCTAAGAGGACAGCATCAATTGGTTCTAGTTCCTCCACGGGTACTTCTTTTGGGTCTTCCTCTGGATTAGAATCCTTTGGCTTATGTGCATGCCATGGTTCTCCTGCCAGGTCGGCATTGGATGCCATCCTAATAGGAAAAAAACTTTAGGTAAGAATTTTAAGTTATTAAACTTATTAGTGATAAGTTAATAATATAGACACTTTACAGAGATTTTACACTACAAAACTCGTAGTCTCCCATAACCCAAGGCCTGAAGATTCACTAAACCTAGACTCTGTTACTAACTGTGACACCCCGTCCATCGGGCACGTCGAGACATGCATAAATATAAATAAAACGATATTCTAACGATTCATTCATATTTATATACTTTAATTATTACATCATAAAAGAGTTTCGAACTATTCAAAAGTGCATAACAATTACAATTTCACCAATGGTATTCAAATAATACAAAGGTTGTAGGAAAACTAAACAAAAGAACAAAAATAGAGATCCCAAATCCTCATAATGCATCAGCAAGGTCCACGTGCTCCTGTAACTCACCTAGTTCTTCAAATTCTTCTTCTCCCTCTAGGACGACTTCCTCCAAGAACTCCTCCTCACCTGTGGCACGAATGCCATGAGCCAAAATCCAGTAGACAAACACTCTAAACCTTCTAACCAATCTCATGGCACAAAATTTACCACAACGCATGTCAAGTAACACTTAAAGCACACTTTAAAGTCAAGGAGACAGACAAATTTCTAACATGGTAGCCGATAAACCAATAAACATGCGTGTGAGATGCCGTGTATGAAATGCAGATGCCCAACCCGACATACACCAAGATCATAACAAGAATTCCACACCAGAAAATACCAGAGTAGACTTTTACGGGTCATTGATCACTAAAACCATCATCACGCCTTGTTCCGAATAGTAAATGCATCGCCAAGCTTTACGCCACAGTTGTTTTACTTAATGGCAATGGCGTGGGGTCTGTGCCATCCTCTGGGCCAAAAAATTCAATAATCAGTCAATCAGTCATATAATAAGGAGTTTGTCCCACTTTAAGATTCGTGATGCTTTCATTAGTGTCAACCCAAAGTCTAAGCCTTCAAAGCCAGAATGCTAGCGACGAACTCATAGTGCCCAACAATATCTATAATACCATTTCAAACACTGGAGATACACCTAGGGTGTATAAACCAAATCTGTAATACTGGGAACGCACTCAGGGTGTACAAAGGGGAATACATCCCAAAACATTTCTAAAAATGACAACCAGAGACGGCCTAGACTTAGAACCAAGAAGGATAATTCAACATAGCCCATCCAAACAACGATTTACACAGATGGACTCCAATATGCCAGGATGCAAGTGAAACTATCCATGATGTATAATATTGATCTCAAGTGCACCTATCTATAGCATGGCATCAACTAGCATGGCAAAGTTCATTTCTCAATATACAATTCAAACTTGATGGCATGAGTTCTAATCTGTTAGAGGCAAGACTGCCAAAATTGTTATTTTTATAAACTATTTTTGAAAAAAAATTAACTTGACAAGCAAAAGCCGAAACGAGCTCTAGATAAAAATTTTGATGACGAACGATCAAAATAAAACTCAAGTATCCGAAGTTAATTTAGAATAATACCTTTTTACCGGTCGATTCTTCAACTACAATTTGAATCCAAGTCGAAACTCCTGTAAGATCTTTTACTGTACTTTCTTATGCGATTCTTGAATGTAGGGTGGGCTACAATCTATCAAGAATGCATACTGACATAACCTGAATAGCATTAGTCTTAAAAAACAAGTTATGAAAATGGTTCAACCTACTTATAGGGTTACAGTAGAGACCTGTGGAGTAATTATGAGTAAGACTTTCAGTGGAATATAGACAGGTATCAACGATTTTTGTAATTAAGCAAATCTCATAGCAATATATGCAATTATAGAAAACTAGCAGCGATTTTTGTAATTTCATAAAACACTGAATTACAGTTTACACCACTAAAGAATTGTAATTGCACTCTAACCCATAATCTCAAGACCATATAACATTGAGCTCTTGTTATTAAATGCTTATCATTTCTCCCCACGTTAAGATTCTCTATACTTGCCAATTAAATTTAATTAACGACAAGTTAATTTAATCAGCATCTTGATATATTCCTTAAGCCCTTCTGCTTAACTTATTTGACCGCCGGAAAATCAAATTCACCTGCAGGGTTTGGCCTGATCAAAACTTATAAACTTCCTTAAAGGGGTATCGCCAATCCTAATCTTTCGAGACGTGATTTCTGTCAATAATTAATATTCGCTATATAAATAATACCGCCATCCACTTCACCGGGAATATAAACTAATATAAGATCGTACCCTCTAATAAATCAAAACAACTAATATTAAATATATGCAAATCAATAATTATTTCAAAATTAAGAGGATAAGTACTAATCATAATAACCTTGAGATGTAAATTAATTTATATAGTTAGAATAAAATTAATTACCCCAAATGTCCCGTTCAATACACACAAAGTGTATTAGTGCAGAGAGTCGGAACAATAGACGACGCTATTATCTATTTTCCGTAGTTAAGACAGTCGTACCGATGGTATGTCTATTTTCGTTTAAATTGTGAGCATAAATCTTATATTCTGCAAGAATTTAAAATCTGATCTTCTATATGTAAATCGTACTCTACACACCAGATTAAATACTATACAGAATATCGGGTATCCATGCATAACATTAAAGAAATGATATACATACATTGCTCATAAAGATTCTCATATAATAAAAAATTAATTTTATTAAAATTAAATTAAATACTAAAAATATGATTTTTAATATAACATCCATAACAATCTCCTACTTATACTCAAAATTATGCTACCATACATCTAACTCCTATACCCTCTAAGTGACTATCAAAAGTCTTAGCCGGTAAACTCTTTATAAAAGGATTTGTAAGGTTGTCTTCTGATGCAATCTTGGCCATAACAACATCACCTCTTGTACAATTTCTCGTATCAGGTGATACTTACACTAAATGTGCTTGCCTTTCTTATAGACCCTTGGCTCCTTTGAGTTTGTAATCGCTCTGCTATTGTCATAGTAAAGTGTAATAGCCGACTGAACTGAAGGTACCACCTCTAGATCCAACAGGAAGTTTCTGAGCCAAATAGCCTCGTTGGCTGCTTCAGAAGCTGCCACATATTCGACTTCTATGGTGGAATCAGCAATACAGGATTGCTTGATACTCCTCCAACTTACAGCTCCACCTCCTAAAGTAAACACATATCTTGAGGTAGACGTACAGGAATTCCTGTCAGACTAGAAAGTTGAGTATGTGTACCTCAAAGGTATTAAACTGTCTACTTGGTAAACCAATATATAATTCTTAGTCTTATTCGTGTGCTTGATTATATTCTTTACCGTAATCTAATGTTCCTACCCTGGGTTAAACTGATATCTACTAACCATTCCAATGGCAAAGCAGATGTCGGGTCTAGTAAAATGCATAGCATACATGAGGCTTCCTACTGCTGAAGTGTATGGAACTGCCTTCATCTTCTCTATCTCATCAGGTGTCTTAGGACACTGATTCTTGGATTGAGTGATTCCATGCCTGAAAGGGAGAAACTCTTTCTTGAAATCCTACATGCTAAAACGAGTAAGGATATCATCGATATACTTTGCTTGTGATAAGCCCAACATTTTTTGTTTTTGATCTCGCACAAACTTGATCCTAATGATGTGACTGGCTTCTCTCAAATTCTTCATATCGAACTGCCCAGATAACCATACTTTAACCGTAGATAATGCCCCTACATCATTTTCAATAAGCAAGATATTGTTTACATAAAGTACTAAGAAAATCACCACGCTTTTGTAAGTTGATCAAACCAAGTGTTCCAAGACCCCGATGCCTGCTTATATCCAAAAATGGATCTTAAACTTGCACAGCATGTACTCCTGACCCTTTGCAATGAATTCGTCTGGTTATATCATATAGATACACTCGTCAAGACTTCCATTAAGAAAAGCTATCTTGACATTTATTTGTTAGATTTCGTAATCAAAATGTGCGACAATGGATAAGAGAATCCGAATAAACTTAAGCGTGGCTACCGGTAAAATTTTTTTCTCATAGTCGATTCTTTCTTTCTGAGTGAACCCTTTAGCAATAAGCCTAGTTTTGAAAGTTTTAGCCTTTTCATCTGCTTCTCTCTTCTTCTTGTAGATCCACTTACATCCAATGTATTTTATCTCTTTGGGTGATTCTATAAGTTTCAAGACCTGATTGGAATACATAGATTCTATCTCTGAATTCATAGCCCTTTTTCTAAAGATCTGCATATTTGTCTTGTAATGCTTCATTATAGTTATAGAGCTCGGTATCTAGTTCTGTCGGGATCTTGTCGAAAAACTTTCCCAAGAACATATACCGATCAGGTTGATGAGCAACCCTCCCACTACGACGAGACACTACCTGTGTCTGTGTACTAGCAGTAACAGGCTGTGCAGAATCTGAACCATGTGCATTATCACCCTATTCTTGATTTACACCTATCTCGATAATCCTCCCACTATGACGAGATAATAGAATATCAGTGACTTGTGGTTCATCTTTCGTTCTACTAGTATTTTTTCTTAGTTCTTTCAGAATAATTTTGTTATTGGGCCTGTGATCCATAATATATTTCTCTTCCAAGAATTGGGCATTGATGCTAACAATGACCTTCTGATCCTTAGAATTATAAAATAGACCACTCTTCGTTCCCTTGGGATACCCTACAAAGAAATAGACTTTCGTCATCGGTTTCAACTTACCCGCATTCCCTTTTAGCTCATGTGCTAGACATTCCTAAATTCGAATATATTTTAGACTAGGCTTATGCCCGGTCTACAATTCTGTGAGAGTAGAAAGTACTGACTTAGAAGGTACTAAGTTCAGAATGTAAGCCGCTGTCTAAAGCGAGTCCCCAAAACGACTCGAGTAAACTTGAATAACTCATCTTGAACCTTACCATCTCTATAAGAGTCTTATTCCTTCTTTCTGCTACACCATTCTGCTGTGGAGTGCTAGGAGCAATAAATTGAGATGTAATCCCCTCTGATGATAAGTAGTCTTTAATCTCTCCAAAGAGGTATTCTCCATCACGGTCGGATCATAGTAATTTGACACTTTTACTTAGTCGCTTCTCCGCCTCCGCCTTAAATTCTTTGAATTTCTCAAAGCATTCAGACTTATGGTGCATTAGGTAAATATATCCATACCTTGAGTAGTCATCAATGAAACTGACTAAATACTCAAAGCCACCTCTAGCCAAGATTATCATAGAACCACACACATCAGAATGAACCAGCTCCAACGGTTCTTTAGCTCTATAGTCTTTGGTCGAAAAAAGCCTCTTGGTCATCTTACCCACTAAGCAAGATTCACATACTAAAAGTGCCTCCACTTCTAATGAACTCAAAGGTCCATCTGCTACCAGTTTGTTTGCCATTTTTAGATTAATATGACCCAAGCGTAAGTACCACAAAAATATTTGGTTAATTAAAGAAGGAAATTTTCTCTTATATGGTAAAGAAGATGTGTAATTGATTTCAGTTAGTTATAGTGTATGAGAGATAGAAGATACAACATATAGATTATCCACCAATGTACCAGAATAAATAAAATGTTTATTTTTCTTCACAACGACAGAGTCACCAAAATGAACAAAATAGTTGTCATTTGTTAAACTCGAGACTGAAATTAAATTTTTTCTAATAGAAGGTACATAAAGACAATCTTTCAAAAAAAGTATACTATTTCTACTAAAACTGAGAGTGACATCTCTTATTACAACTGCTGTCACCCTTGTATTATTGCCCATGTGCATGTATATTTTTTCATCACTGAGCTGCCTGTTTTCTTGGAACCCTTGCAAAGAATTGCAGACATGATTAGTGGCTTCCGTATCTACACACTAGGTATTAGTAGATAACACCGCTAAATATGTTTCAACAACTAGTGAACAAAAATTATCTTGTTTGTTCTACTTACTGAGAAAAGCCGGACACTACTTTTTCTAATGCCCAAACTGGTTAAAATGATAGCACTTGCCTCTCGACTTTTTCACACCAACTTTTAGTCCCTTAAATGCTTTTGGACCTGTGTTTTTCTGTGTCTAAACTTTTTTCTTCTTCTTATCTTTCGGCTTAGAGGAAGAACATTTTAAAGCCACATTCATGAACCTAGCTTCCAAAGAATACCCTCGGCTGCTTGAAGTTCTTTAAGAAGTTCTGCCAGTATGTAGCTGAGCTTATTCATAGAATAGTTCAGGCAGAACTGCTTAAAACTTTTAGGCAGTGACTGGAGTATGATATCGACCTAGGTTCCTATGTCAATTTCAGCTCCAAAGATCTCCAATTCATTAAGAAGACTGATCATCTTTAGAACATAATCCCTTAGTGGTGTACCCTAAGCTATATATGCAATCATTAGAGATCTCATAGCCACCTGTCTAGCGGCACGATTTTGATCCCTAAACGTATCTTTGAGGTTCATAATCATATTATAGGCACTGGGCATAGACTGATGCTAATACTGCAAAACATTTGACATTGAAGTCAAAATGTAACAACAAGCCATCTGATTAGTTTTCTGCGACTTCTGATGGACTTGGGTTTCCCTTTTGGTAGCCTCCCTCATCAGGTACTGGTGGACATATCTCAGTCAATACAAACTTGTAATTCTCAACAGTTAATACAATATCTAAGTTCGTTTTCAGTCAACATACTTAGGTTCTGTAAATTTGATTTCTTTGACTATAGAAGCAAGTGGGTTGAAAGTCGTTTTATTCTTGATTATCACATAATTAAAAATCGTTAATTATGACAAGTAAAATTTTAAATTTATTTTAATTTAGTTTTCTCTACCATTTTAAAAATTAATTTTCTAGCAACCTAAATTCCTGTGAATAGCATGCCACGATGGGTGGACGTCTACTATCCATTATTTATCCAAGCAGGCTAATTTTTTTTTTTTTACTATCTAGACAACTGATCCTGCCAAGCAAAATTAAATAGCTGACATAGTTTCGGTCAAGTATATAATAGCTGTGACTCAGATGGAGAGAATACTATTATATACAGCTAAGTATTAATCATCACATAATCCCAAATCAATCGCTTCACAATAAACCATTCAATGGAGAAGTGATCCACAATAACAATTATCCAGAATTATTCCTAAATGAGATTTGTACTGACGATACTGCAATTAACATGTCCGATGGGAAGGAAGGCCTTATTGCCAATATATATAATTTAATTACATCATCTATAAACTAGATATGGAGACTACATGATTTATCTGTGAATAAATTTTTTCTACCACTTAGATCTTTAAAATATTTTTTAGAGTTATAAAAATCTATTTAATTAAAATAAATTTATTAATTTTGAAAATCACACGATTTGAAAGAATCAAACATCTTTCCATATTGACGATTTCAAAGATTTCAGTTTACCAAACCATCTTTTCATGTTTAAATGCGTAACAAATAAAATTTAATAAATACACAGTTTTTTCTTCAATTTTTTAGCTAAGGTAGTGATTAATGACATTTATTTATTTTATTTTTCGTTTCACATTTTTTGAAAAATAATAATTTATTTTGATTAAATATGTTCCATTTAATTAATTCAAAATCTAGAATTAATTCTTACATTTTTCCAAGATATCCGATTTTAAAAAAATCATTTTAAACGTGATATTTTATAAATAAAATAAAATATCTAAATTTTTTTTATTTAATTAAAATTAATTTATTAAAAAATTTTAATTTTATTTTTTATTATACAATATTTTAATTTAAATTAAATTTTTTAATTAATTAAATTAACAAGATAAATAAAATACATATATAATTATACATGCAATTCATATATATAAAAAATAAATAAATACATAAATGTCTCGGCTTTTATGGTCGTAACAAAACTCTTTTTAATTAAAGAGCCCCTATTCACCAAAAGTTCTTCCAATCTTGTGGTCCACAGAACTTCTATAAGACTCAACCAATGTAAGCCAAAGCAAACTGAAACTGAATCACCTACCGCGGAACTTGCACGGCATGCCGCCTTGGTTTAGTGCGCCGAACCACTTTGATTTGGTTTTGGTTTACTGCGCCGAACCACTTGTTGGCTTTCATCATGGTATTCTGGATATTATTCTGCCACTTGGGTGCCTGCTTTGTTAATGCCACGATTAATCCCAAGTTTATTCCATGAATTGAAAGTGCATCCAAGAGATATACACGTGGCTTTTTTTAAAAAAAACTCATAATCCATGATAACTTTTCTAATCCCATGATTCATGACTTTTTGCTTTATCAAAAAAATACCATGATCCACGTATGACATGATTCTTGAATATTTGAATTATAACCCACGCTGCTCATTAATTCCATGGCACCAAGGATTCCTGTGTGATCAAAAGTCCACTGTTTGGCGCAATTGAAATTGCCGCAGCTTTATCATCGTATTTGTGAATATTGTTCATTGTTTTCCGACTGTTCATCATTCTTTTTTTTTTCGATTACATAAAATCAAAAAAAAAAATACAAAAACTAAAAATCGAATAACAATTATTTATACATTGATCCTATGCATCCGAAGAGTTCACAATTAATCTACCGCGATCAACCCTCGTGGTTAAAAAAATAATCATCATATATTCAATGCAATCAAACATGCAATAATATAATGACCATAAAAGTCGGGATTAGATTGTCTGCAAAACAAAATTAGCACAGTTTTCAATCTACCCGATCCCTCGATAAACCGTAAACAAAAAACAAAATGGCTCTGATACCAATTGTTGGAGGCAAGACTGCCAAGATCATTACTTTTATAAACGATTTTCAAAAAAAAATTAACTGCATGGTTAAACGCCAAAATGAGCTCCAGATAAAAATTTTCATGACAAACGATCAAAATAAAACTCGTGCATTCAATGTTAATTTAGAATAATACCTTTTTACTGGTCGATTCTTCAACTACGATTTTTATCCGAATCGAAACTCCTGTCAGATTTTCTACTGTATTTTCTTATGCGATTCTTAAATGTAGGGTGGGCTACAATCTATCAAATATGCGTACCGACAGAACCTGAATAGCATTAGTCTTGGAAGACAAGTTATGAAAATGGTTCAGTCTACCTGCATATTTATAAGGTTACAACAGGGATTTAGGGAGTTATTATGAGTAAAACTTTCAGTGGAATACAGACACGTATCAACGGTTTCTACAATTAAACAAACCTCATACCGGTATCTGCAATTATGAAAAATTAGCAGCAATTTCTGTAATTTCATAAAACACTGAATTATAGTTCACACCACTAAAGAACTATAATTATACTCCGACCCATAATCTTAAGACCATATAGCATTGAGCTCCTATTATTAAATGCTTACCATTTTTTCTCAAGTTAAGATTCTTAATTCTCGCCAATTAAATTTAATTATTGACAATTTAATTTAATCGGTATCTTGATATTCCTTAAACCTTTCTGCTTAACTGATCGCCGGATAATCAAATCTACTTGTAGGATTTGGCCCGGTCAAAACGTATAAGTTTCTTTAAAGGGGTATCATCAATCCCAATCTTTCGGGATATGAATTCCATCAATAATTAATATTCACCATATAAATAATACCACAATCCAACCCACCGGGAATATAGACCCATATAAGATCACGCTCTCTAATGAATCAAAATAACTAATATTAAATATATGCAAATCAATAATTATTTCAAGATTAAAAGAATAAGCACTAATCATAATAATCTTGGGGTGTGAATTAATTTATATAGTCAGTATAAAATTAATTACCTCAAATATCTCGTTCAATACACACAAAGTATATTAGCACAAAGAGTCGAAACAATAGACGGTGCTATTATCTATTTCCTGTAGCTAAGACAGTCCTACTAAAACTCTGTACAATAGTCGTACCAATGGTATGTCAATTTATATTTAAACTGTGAACATAAAACTTATATTCTGTAAGAACCTAAAATCTGATCTTCTGTGTGTAAGCTGCACTCTACACACCAGATTAAATACTATATAGAATATCAGACATCTATACATAATATTAAAGAAATAATACACATACATTGCTCATAAAGATTCTCTTAAAATGGAGAATTCATTTTATTTAAATAAAATTAAATACTAAAAACATGATTTTCAGTATACTAATCCTAACATAATCATCGTACATTCACTTAAAAATACTAATCAATTAATTCAAATCAATCAATACACAAACTCGCGTCTCACGACAAAAGGTACTCAACATATACATAGCAACTTTTAAAGCCAAGTTCAAGTATTAAATTTAAAGGGTCAGTAGAATTTTGGAGCATCTAGACTTGGAATCAAGTTATGATTTTTAAACACCATTTAGATAAAACCTAAGGCAAATGGGTGAATAAAACATTCTAAGCGAAAATAGTTCAGCACTTTTCTCAAAATTTTACCAAAAATACGTTTCTATTGGTCTCGGTTTTGAGGTATGAAATCAAGTTCAAATGAACCCATTTTTTGATATGTTCTAGTTAAACAAGTCGCATGAACGGTTCTAGGGGTGGTTGTTTGAACTAAGTTGGAGATATATTCCATTTTGTAAAATAGGTTCGGTTAGCCGCCAAACCCTTAGCAGAATCGATTTTGGACAGAGAATTTGAAATAATTTTGAGGGACTTCCTGAGGTGTCTAGATCTGATTATTGGATAGCAAGTAGTTTAATATGTTACCTAGAATATTCTTGTAGACCATGTCTAGAGTAGGTCACTAAAAATTGGAGTTTTTGGCTATACAAAAATATGTGACAGAAGTGTCCTTTAATGGCTAAACCACAACAGAGAGTTTCAAAGGGGTTTTGACCTATCAATCCTCAATCGTTTGGGCTCATTTATAGTGGGTAGTTAGATATACATGTTATCTACAACTTTTATGTTTGGGCCAAGGCTCAGATCTCATTGTAAACTAGGGTTTCAGGTCGGTATTTTCAACTGGTTGGAAAACGACACATTTTGGTAGAATTGTAATATCTTGAGTTCTACTTACCCAAATGAGTTGAAACCAACATTGGATGAACGATAACACAAACAGATAAATCTGAACATAAAGAACATGCTTAGATCAAATTTTTACATTGAGTTATGTTGTTTCAAAGAGCAGGGCGGAAACATTTCGTCGATTGCCCATCCACTATTTTTTTTATCGAAAAAATCGTATTCAAATCAATAATCTTGAAAATTTTCCTCCAACAAATACATCCAATATTTCCACTTGGAAACCTTTTTTCATGCAAAGTGCCTCTTGTCAACGCGTTCACATGTAAGGCAACATGTGCTGAGTTAGCTTCCCCCAATTTTTCCTATAAATACTAGAACTCATAAGCTAATCTCATGAACAACACACACCAATAGAGGGAAATTTAATCAAATTAGAAGAAGAAGAAGAAGAAGAAGAAGAAGAAGAAGAAGAAAAAGAAGAAGGGAAATCTAAAGAGGAAGCGGATAGTAAAAATAAGAAGAACGGAATAAGGTCAAGCACACTGCAACCAACCACAACACAGCCCATGACCACCACCACCGCAGGCACCACTGGACCACCTCTATGCTGCCACCACCCGCTGTTACCACCTACTGTCACCACCGCCTCCCCCAGCCACCACTACGGATCTCTCTCTCTTTCTCATCTCTCTTCCCCGATAACTCTCTCCCCATCTCCCCCCTCTCTCGGTATCCCCTCTCCCTCTCTTGTTTCTCCCTCTCCATTCTTCCTACCACCATACTGCTACCCACCAACATCCCAAATCCCACTCCACATCGCTTTACACCACCCTTATGCAACCACTACCACCCCAAACCCCACTTCCCATCACTTTACACCACCCCTATGTAACCACCGTTGCTACCGCTTAACTCTCCCCTCCCCACCCTCTCAGCAACACTCTCCCCTCAACCAAACCATCACAAACCACCACCCACCAACATTACCACACCACCCACACACCTCTATAGCATCGCCACAACCCTCTACGGCCACCTCGCACCGCCCTCGAACCACCAGTTAGTGTAGACACCCCAATTTGACCAAGCTGAATTTTAGGCACTATCTCAAATGTTCCCCAATGACGAAAGCATGAAATTATACTCAAGGATGCTTCCAAGTAATTGTAATGCCACGAATTTAATTCAAAACCTAAGAAAACACCCATCTCTTTAGAAACCTTTAGGCCGCGACCTTCTTAATCATCACGACCGCCGCCTCTTTACAGTCTTACCCTAGGTCGTGTCCTTGTCCTCACGGTAGTAACCTTTTTGTGATCCTAGAACAGCCCGTGATCTTTATTCTTCACGGCTGCAACCTTTAAAGGTGATGGACATCTTGGTTTGTACATTTAGCTCACAGCCGTGACATTCAAGTACATGGCCGTATCCTTTGCACCTTTTTGGGCAGGTGGTAACATGCAAGAGGACCTCTGTGCTACCCTAAAGTCTTATAAATAGGCGCCATTTTCAGTAAAAATCAAGAGAGAACATTCTGATATACCGATACTCTGCCGAATTTGTTTCCCACCTGATATTCTCCCAATACACATCCCGATATCATCTATTCCCAAGTCAAGTTCGTGGCATTTCTCATGTTTGGAAGGCTTCCAAAGCACAAACAACTAGATGGCTCTAGCCCACCATACCCGAGGGGACATCTGAGATGGTTAATCACATTAGGTAACTTTAGAAAATCGTGACATTTCTTAAACTCACATTTTCTCTCTCCTAGGAGTTGTCACGATTGAGGTTTTCATTTATTGATTTTTTAGCAATTCGTTTATCCGTGTCAAGCATGTATTTCTAATGATTTGTAATAGTACGTAAATGTTATATATCAAAGCATGTTCATATATACCCTTTTTCATGGAAAGCAATGTGTTTAATAACCACTATAAGATGTAGAACAATATGTTTTTAATGCGATTTCGTGTTCATTGGCACACTTGACACTCGAAAATATTTCTGTAATCCTTTAAACACAATGACCGCGACCTTCTACATGGCCGCCACTTTTTCTTCATTTTTATCACAGCCACAACATTATGTTGCCACAACCCTGAAGTTTTTGTGATACTAGTAGCCTAGAAACCATGTTCTAACCTTTTTGTTCCCTCTGTTTAACCTTATGTGCAGCATGTTAGAAATTAAAACTGTACAGCATGACCCTTTAGTTCTTTATATCTTCTTTTGATTAGATCTTTGATTCTCGTTTACATGTTTTAGCTTATCCAGCTTAAACGAATAAGTGTGGCATGTTTAGAAATGATGACCCTATTATATGACCCTTAGGATTTTCCTTGTCTCTTAGTTAGAATTTTTCTTCTTTGTTTGTTTTTGATTGAACTCTCTATAACCTACCATTCTGTACGCGTTATCTTTGAAAAGTTTAAAACAAGAACCACAAAGTAAAGGCCACCCTAAATGGTTGGGCAAAAAGAATGCCTAACACCTTTCCTTTTTATACCTTAGCTTCCGAACCCTCTTTTTCTTTGGTTACATTTAAAAGACATGTGGCCTAATTTAGTTTTTCTTAGTTTTTTTCAAAAATCAAGTGGCGACTTCATTTTCAACATGTGTTTGGGTATCTTAGGTTTTTCGTCATAAAAGAAATATTTTTTTTCCAAAACAATTGATATCCAACACATCATTTTTCAAATCAAACCATCCAAAAATGCTCACAATTTTTCTGGGGACTCCATTACGGACTGGTTTTCAAAAAAATCATACGAGGGCTTAACTTAAAATGTCATTGGTTCTGATTGTAAACTTTTCATTAGTGTTCGCATTTGCATTGTATATATTTGCATTATACATTCTTGTATGCTTGATTCTCAAAACTCCAACTCCGCCTAATCGATACCTTGATCAGTTTACTATCTCCAAACTATGTCGGGGAAGCCAACAAGCTTTCTGGCACATGTTATCATAGATGTGGCAAAAAGAGTTATTGCGTACTGTTAGATCATGCCTCGCACCATTACAAGAGATGAAATATATATTCTTGACTTTATTTAGAAGGTACACTGAGTGCAGACTTACTAGCCATCTCCTGTTGCATATAGTTTCTTAGACCCTTTCCTACTAAGATCAATAAATCTTTTAGGTTTATGTGATTTTTATTTTTTTGATTGCTTTTGTTTGTATAGTTTTCACCTCTCTTTAGGATAGTTTTTGTTTTTATGTCTTTTTGTTGAACACGGGTTATTTCGATTTAAGATCCCAGCTGATGGGTTCCTCAGTTTACATTAGTCTTTTCATCTTAGAGGCCCGAGATTATAGCTCTATGCAAAGAAGACCATATGCGAATTAGGGCTCGATCTCTGAGAGAAAGACTTAAAAGGGTAGAATAGCTAGACTCGTCAATGGCAAACCTGAAATTGATCATGATTGATATGATGAAGGCAATCATGGATTTGTAATGAATAGTAGAGGAAGTCAGTATTGCTGAAAATAATCAGGCTAGAATCTAAACCCAGTGTCAGGCACAGATTCAGGCTTTGTAGACCTGGGTATTGGATCCGAATGCAATTCCTTAAAATGAATAAGAAGAAGGGGTAGGAGATAACATTTAGTATGAGAACTTAATACCTAAAGGCGCCCAATCGATAGCAAAACCGCTTGTGCGACTAGGATTCCCGAATGTTATAGCCACTAAGGAGTTGATCTTATCTGATAAGATTGACAAATTGGAGAAGGTTCTGAGGAAAACCCAAGTAGTTGAGGATTATATGCTAGACGTCGAAGGGCTTTGTCTGTTCCCTAATGCAAAACTCTCCAAGAAATTTAAGATTCTTGATGTGGAGAAGTTTGATGGAACTAGAGATTCAAGAATTCATCTTAGAATGTATGTGGGGACTCTATCTCCCATGGGGATTAATGATAAGCTAAAGGCCCATCTTTTCCAATAGTCTTTCTTGGGAGCCACCAAAAAATGATTTTTGTCGTTGGATGCTATGAAGGCGAGAACTTAGGAAGACATTGATACTGCATTCGTCAATCAGTACAATTACAACATTCAGCTCGATGTCATGACTCGGGAACTTGAGACTACTAGATAGGATGTCAAGGATTCTTTTGTTGAGTTTATGACCCGTTGAAGGGCCAAGGCAGCTAAAATGATAAACAGGCCCACCGAGAAAGAACATATAAGGAAGGTGGTGAAGAACCTACAATCGTAGTTTCGAAAGTATCTAATCACATAGCCTTTGATGACATTTGAGCATGTTTTTGATGCTAAAATATAGATAGAAGATGCTCTGCAGTCTAGTGACATCGAGAAGGGAGAGTCAAGCAAGAGGACAACAAGGAAATCCTATACCAATAACCCCAATAACTCTACCAATTTGGTAAGCCAAAGCTACAAATTGAATTTGTTAAACCTGAATTCGAGCTAGCCCAATTCATCTACCCAGGCTGCCAGTCAAAACTAGTTTGGTAACCAGAAAAGAACCTCTATCTTCCATTGTGAGCCGTATACTTGAAAGGGGTCTCTTGAAACCCTTGGAGCTGACCCCACCACCAAATCCCTTACCATCCAGATACAACTTGACTCAGTATTGCGCCTTTTACCAAGGGCATGGTCATTTGACCAATAATTGTATGAGGCTTCAACATGAAATTCAGAATTTGATAAACAACAAGGTGATTTCTCTGCCTAATGCTGGTCAAAACGCAAATATGACCACAAATCCTTTGCCAAATCACTCGGCTCAGTAGAATGTCAATGCTATTGAAGGAGAAACGGAGATCTTTGACCCCATGAAGTTCATAGTTCTAGTAATTGAGCCGAAGCCTACTGTAGACATGCCGTCTGGCCATGATGTGTTGTTGATCAATAACTTCATTGAGGAGTTGGTGGACGATGACATTGATGAATTTTTGAACTTCGTTATTCATGAAGAAGATGGCATTCCCTCCTCTAACAGTAATGATGAGGAAGACGAAGAGGTCAGAGGTTTTGGGGAGGAATTGGAACAACTCGAGGCTCTTAAGGACTTAGAGGAAGTCAAAATAGAGATTAAATGGCATATTTTGACCACCCCAAGTAATGATACAGCATAGTATGGTGAGGTCAAATAGAGTTCAAAGACTGAGGATCCAAAAGTAAAGGCGACAGTAATAAGGGAATCATCAAACGGAAAAAGAATCGATAATAATGAGATCATGCAAGTTGAGAAAGCACTAATTAATGAAGAACAAACCGAAATAGGGGAAGGACAAGGAAAAAAAGAGAAAAGTCTACCTCAAGTAAACCTCTTGGATACCGCAGGTCCTACATTTGATCCTTTAATTTATATTATTCCACTTCATGAGCCAAAGTCGAGAACTCCTTTTCTCGAGGGACCAGCTTTGTGCTCTCTTGATGTGAATAGGATCTTATACGAAGAAGAGAATGACCTATGGGAACTCAAAGAATTGGAGGAAGGACCTATAGACATGGAAGTATACGACGATGAAGGGGAAGATATACTGGAATGACATCTAATTGTAGATGAACCATATGATGATGGTGAGCCTTGGCCAATTGGAGAACCTTGGGTCCCTTCTCCACTGTATGATTATGAAGACCCATTTGACGAGATTTCATTGCCTCAACTCTTCAAGTTAGAAACCCATGTAAATGAGGAATCCCACTGGTTCACGCAGAACGTGATGGGAATAGAAAAAGATCTTTGGGGAATTGAAAAGACAAACAACACTCGAGCGATAGGAGAAGAAGGCGGCCATAGAAAAGCAAACATAAAAGATTTTTGGGCTTTTTAGGAAAAAAAACTCAATAATAGAAATCAAGTAAGTAACCAATCAGTTTAAAGGATAATGGGAACCCAAAAAATAGGTAGAACATTTAACAAGGAGCTGGACACACTTCAAGTCTACTCAGTTAGAAAAGGGTCAGCCGAGTAGAGGAGTTGAGGAACTAAGGAAGCAAGGAGAAAGGCAAGAAGGCGAGGAAGAGGATATGGTGTTAAAGCAACTGAGAAAGACACAGGCAAACGTCAGTACCTGGGGATTGCTAGTGGCTTCTCACAAACACAGGCGGGCTGTGCTGAAAGCTTTAAATAAGGTAGACATCCTAATGGATGTTTGTCTTGATCAGTTGGTCGGAATGTTAATAAAAACAAATAGCCTAATGGGATTGCTTTTAGTGACAAGGTTTTCCCACTGGAAGGACCATCTCACAATAAGCCGTTGCATCTAACCATTTAATGCCTAGAAAAGTGGGTCCCAATCGTTCTGGTTGATAACGACTCAGCTCTTAATGTATGTCCGTTACAAACAACCTATTGCCTAGGATTGAAAATACAAGATTTCAAGCCAAGCACACAGGGAGTACGAGCATATGACAATACACAGAGGAACATTTTGGGATTAGTGACTTTTGCTATAACAGTAGGACCATTAGAAAGTAAAGTGGAATTCCATGTCCTTGACGTGCCAACTTAATTCAATCTGTTGTTAGGAAGGCCTTGGTTACATGATCTGGTAATAAGAGCAGTTTCGTCAACCCTACATTAAAAGGTCAAGCTAATAAAGGAAGGGATGACTGTCACTATCCTGGGACAAATTAGCATGCTAACCTCGCCCAACGATACCACCTTGCTCCTTGAGATTCAACATGGAGAGGAAGACCTCCTTCTCAATTGGTTTAATTTTGATAAAACCAAGGCTGCCCAAAGTGCTAATGAATGAGGAAGACAATTATGTGAACCTTAAGGTGGTTGCAATAATGAAAGAAATGTTCTTTTTTTGGGGAATGGGACTTGGCAATAATTTGCAAGGGGTTACAATGTCAATCCCCGTTTACCACAACTGTCATAAATATGGGCTCGGGTATAAGCTGGAATCAAAGAATTTGAAGATTATAGAGTATAGGCCGACGTTGAATGGGCGCTTCATCAAGGAAGGAGACGACTTTCCATACTACGAATTTCTAAAACCTTGGATTGAGGAAGGGACCAATAAAAAATTACCTGGATTAGAAATCTTCTTTCGTTACTAGCTATCTGATAATGAGGAAGAGATGAAAATGTGGTAGATGGGGTTTACTATGAAGATACAAGCTGATTGGGTAGACTATTTTGAGAAAGGGGATCTGGGTTCTTTCTTCGATGCAGAGATGACCTAAATGCATATAGGCAATGAAGAAAGTGAAGTTGTGCTGATGATGGACGTTGACGAACCCACAGATTACACTATGCTCATTACGGATGCTGTTGGAAAAATGCATAAGATTCAGTCGTTTGAGCCTTTTTATATGCATGATGTAGAAAGTGAGTTAAAGTCCGAGTTCGATGAGTCTATTATGATTGAGTCTGCAAACAATCCCTATAATGGTAAGTCTTCCGAGAATGCACCTGTTGGTGTCCCGAGTTCTTTCTGTTTTGAGTTCGAAGTTGTAATCCCATTTGAAATTAATGAAATGAATTCAGATTTTACTTACTTTATTGTGCCTCAAATATCTTGTGTGGATTCTTAAAATTTTAATGAATTTGAGGAAGATATCCCCCAAGAATTAAAACTTTTAAATGAAAAAGAAGATGAAATGCGAGCTAAACCTGTAACAGAAGAAATTGTTTCAATAAATCTTAATAATGAAAAAGATCAACAGATGGTTCAGATCGGTTTTATGCTCTCTTCGGAAGAACATGATAAATTAATCTTTTTATTAAAAGAATTTAAAGAAGTTTTTGCATGGTTCTACAATGATATGCCTGAAATTGATCCCAACATTGTGTAGCTAAATCTTAGGCACTCGCAGACACTCCAATTTGACCAAGCTAAATCTTAGGCACCCATCTCGAATACTTCCCAATGATAAAAACATGGGAATTATGCTCAAAGATACTCCTAAGCAAGCAAAGTTGGGAATTCGGTTCAAAATCCATAAAACCACCAAAAACCTTCATGCTGCAACTTTCAACCGCCACTTTTTCCAAAACCGTACAACAAGCCGTGTCCTTACCCTCACGACCGGTACCTTTTTTTGATCTTACAACAAGCGGCGAGTTCCTTTTGTCACGGCCACAACCTTTCTGAACCCTAAACCTAGCTGCGACTTTTGAAAGACACAGCCAACACTGTTCGTACAAATGAAGGACGCAGCCTATACTGTTTCATACAATAAAGGTGGCAGCCACCACTTTCACACCTTTTGGACATGTGGCAGCATTCTTGAGAACATCGAGGCTCTCACCTTGCCTATAAATAGGCCCCATTCTCCACAGAAAACAAAGTGAGACGTACCTGGACACCGATACTTTGCCAAATTTGATTCCTGCCTGATATTTCGATACTCCCGATACTCCTAGGCCTTGTTCGTGACTTTACTTGCACCGGTGGGGCCTTGGAACACGAATTTCTTGGTGACACCTGACTCCCACATCTGAGAGGACATTCGATACAGTTATCTACACGAGATAACCTTAGGATACCGTGATGATTCTTTAAACCCTCACCTTTTCTCTCTTGAGGGTGTCACGGCTAAAGTTTTCGTTCGTTATTTCATTCCCTCTTATTTAATCCATTCATATCATGCATGTCTATATAAGTATTTAAGACAAACAGTATGTCAGTAACCTTTTGTATTGCGTAGAACATCATATCTCAATCTATTTTTGTATTCACTGGCACTCTGGACACATGAAAAGTCTATGTGGTTTTAAAAACTTGACGGCTGCCACCCTTGGTTATCACGGCCATGAGTTATTTTAACTAAAATATTACGGTCGCTACTTATTTTATTTTAGTCGCAACTTTTCTCTTTATTTTTGTCAGGGCCGTAACATTTTGTTGCCATGGTCGTGAACTTTTTGTGTGTCCAATAACATGAAAACTATATTTTAAGCCTTTTGTTGTCCTTTTTTTTAATGTTTTAAGCATTCTGTTTTTAGATAAATGTTACTCTAGGGGTCGTTAGGTGGTAGATCTAGCCTTGATAAAGTGAGTTATGGTCTCCATCCTACACAACCCATTCATTTGAGCTTCTATTGGACCTTGCATATTGAATACCTTTCTGGACCTCAAAAATACGTACCCTAACCGCAACCTTTGGCTATCATGGCCGTGACGTTGTGCCTAAATTTGTCACAACTGCAAGTTTTGTGACTTATTTTGTCACAGCCGCAACAATGGTTGCTATGGCTGTGAGTTTTCTGTATGTCCAGTAGCTTGAAAATAGTGCTCGAACCTCTTCTATTTCTTTCTGTATAGTTTGTATATAGCATGTTAGAGACAGAAACATTATTGCATGACCCTTAAGCTTTTTTTGCAGCGTCTATCTTTTCATCGCATGTTTTTTTCTTTTCTTTACTCAAACAATACGTGTAGCATGTTTAGAAATGATAACCAAGTTGCATAACCCTTAGGACTGTAGTTAAGATTTTTCTTCCTTATTTTTTTTTGTATGGACTATCTTTAACCTCATGTTCTGTATATATTACATTTGAAAATTTTAAAACAAGAACCAATATTGATAAAGTAGAGTCCAACCTTACAGTTGGAAAAAAATAGTGCCTAACACCTTCCATTTTCATATCTTAACCCCCGAACCCTTTTTTTCTCTGGTTATGTTTAAAAAGGACCCGTGGCCTTCTTTTTATTTTTTTTGATTTTTCTCAAAAACTAAGTAGCGATTTCATTTTTCTAAAAAACGTGCACAAATATCTTGGATTTTCTTATTTTTTTTAAAAAAAGAGCATTTTTTGAAAAATAATTGATATCTGAAAACGCTACAATTATTTTAGCAACTCCACTGAGGACTGATTTTTCAAAAAAAATCACAAGAAGGCTTAACTTGAAATGTCAATGGTTCTTGTTATAAACTTTTCATTGGTATTCGCATTTACATCGTACATATTTGCATGCCTGATTCTCAAACCCTCGCTCTGCCTACTCGATGCTTCAGTCAGTTTACTATTTCAGGGCTATATCGGGGAAGCCAACAAGGTTTCTGACCATATGCTCCCATAGATGTGGCAAGAAGAATTATTGTGTACCGTTCGACCATGCCTTCCACCATTCCTGGTATTGAGAGGTATATTCTTAACTTTATTTAGAAGGTACACTGAGTGCAGACCTACCAGCATTCTCCTACTACATATAGATTTTTAGAACCCTTCTTTTAGGATTAATAACTCTTTTAGGATTATTTGATTTTTCTTTTTATGGATGTTTTTGTTTGTATAGTTAGCACTCCATTTAGGTTTAGTTTTTTTTTCTTGTCCCGTTGCCAAACACGAGTCTATTTTAAGGTTAGACATGGCTGATAAGTTATTCAGTTTACATGAGTCCTTTTAGTTCATAGGCCTAGGATTATAGATTTGTGCCAAAAAGAACCTATATGCACTTAGGCTCGATCTCCGAGCAGAAGACTCAGACATGTAGAGCAGTTGAGATTATCGATGGTAGACCTGAAATTAACTTATGACTGATATGATGAGGGCAATCTTGAAATTACAGTGGATAGTCGAGGGGGTTAACATTAATGTGGCCAGTCTGGCCAGAATCCAAACTCAGTGCCAAGCATAGATCCAAGCCTTGCAAATTCGGGCTGTAGATCTCAATGTAGTTCTCCCGAATAGCTGGGAAGATGGAGTAGAATACAACCTTTGGGATGAAAATGTGGGACCCAATGGAGCCCAACTAGCAGCTGTGCTACCTATACGGTCGGGAATCCCAGCAATCCTAGCCACTAAAGAATCGATCGTGTTGAATAAGGTTGACATGCTGGAGAAGATTTTGAGGAAAGCCTAAGAGGTCGAGGATTACGTGTTGGAGAGAACTTAGTCAGCTTTAATCTTGCAAACAAGTTATGAATTTTCTTCAGTCTACCCGCATATTTATGTGGCTACAGCAGGGACTTGTGGAGTATTTATGACAAAGACTTCTAGTAGAACACAGATAAGTATCTGTGATTTTCGCAATTAAGCAAATCACATAGCGTTATCTGTAATTATGAAAACTTTACAACTGTTTCTGCAATTTTCATAAAGCACTAAATTATAGTTCACACCACTACAAAACTGTAATTGCACTTTAAGCCATAATCTTAAGACCTTCTTGTATTGGGCTCTTGTTATTAAATATTTAACTCATCTCCCCACATTAAGATTTTTGATACCTGCTAATTAAATTTAATTACTGATAATTTAATTTAATCGACATCTTTAAGTTCCTTAAGCCCTTTTGGTTAACTTATTTATCCACCAAATAATCAAATTCACCTATAGGGTTTAGCCTGGTCAAAACTTATAAGTTTCCTTAAGGGGGTATCATCAATTCTAATCATTCGAGACGTTGATTTCGTCAATAATTAATATTCACCACATAAATAATACTATTATTCAACTCATCGGGAATATAAACCCATTTAAGATCACACCCTTTAATGAATCAAAATATTGAATATTAAATATACTTAAATCAATAATTATTTTAGGATTAAGAGCATAAGCACTATTCATGATAATCTTAAGGTGTGAATTAATATATATAGTCATTATAAAATTAATTATCCAAATATGTCATGTTCAATACACATATAGTGTACTAACATAGAGAGTCGAAATAATAAACGACGCTATTATCCATTCTCCATAACCAAGACATGCCTACTAAAACTCTGTATTACAGTAATACCAATGATATGTCCATGTCCATCTAGACTGTGAATAAATAACTTATATTTTACAAGAACTTAAAATCTGATATTCTGTCTGTAAGCCGTACTCTAGACACCAGATTAAATACTGTACATAATAAAGGATATCCATACATAACATTTAAATAAATGATATTACATACATTTCTTATTAAGATTTTTATAAAATAAAAAATTAATTTTATTAAAATTAAATTAAATAATAAAATCAAAATGAAATCTATAGTTTTCAGTATAAAACCCTAACAATTTCCCACTTATACTCAAAATTATGCTGCCATACATTTGACTCCTATGCGCTCTACGTGAATATCAAAAATCTTAGCTGGTAAGTTCTTTGTAAAAAGATCTACAAGGTTATCTCCTGATACAATCTTGGTCACAGCAACCTCACTCCTCTATACAATTTCTCGTATCAGGTGATACTTACGCTTAATGTGCTTGCCTTTCTTGTGGACTCTTGGTTCCTTCGAGTTTGCAACCGCTCCGCTATTATCACAATAAAGTGTAATAGCCGACTGAATTGAAAGAACCACGTTTAAATCTAACAAGAAGTTCTTGAGCCAAACGGCCTCTTTGGCTGTTTCAGAAGCTACCACGAACTTGACCTCCATGGTAGAATCAGCAATGTAGGACTATTTGATACTCCTCCAACTTATAGCTCCACCTCTTTAAGTAAACACATATCCTGAGGTAGACTTGCTGGAATCTTTGTGAGATTAAAAATCTGGATGTTTAATTGTTTCAGATCGTGTGATTTTCAAAATTAATAAATTTATTTTAATTAAGCAGATTTTTATAATCCTCAAAAATATTTTAAAAATCTAAGTGGAAGAGAAAATTTATTTACAGGTAAATTTCGCGGTCTCCATCACCAGTTTGTACGTGATGTAATTAAATTCTGCGTATTGACAGTAAGGCCTTTCTTCCCATCGAATAAATTAATTGCGGTATCGCCAGCACAAACTTTTTTCGGGGATAATTCTGGATAATTATTAGTGTAGATCACTTCTCCATTTGAAAAGTTCATGGCGAAGTGATTCACTTGCGATTAGGTGATGGTTAACACTTAGCTGTAAATAAATAGTATCCTCTCCATCTGAGTGACTACTATTATTTACTAGACCAAAACTATGTCAGCTATTTAATTTTACTTGGCAAGATTAGTTTCTTAAATAATAAAATTAATAAGAATTGGCCTATCTGAACAAACAATGGATAGTAGAAGTCCTCCCATCGAGACATACTATTCACAGGGTAGTAGGCTGCTGGCGAATTTATTTTCAAATGGTAGAGGGAACTAAATTAAAATAAATTCAAAGTATTGCTCGTCTAATTAATAATTTTTTTAATTATGTAATTCTCAGGAATAAAATGATTTTCAATTCACTCACGGTTACACTAAAAGAAAATAAACTAGCGAGATCGAATTTTGTTAACTGAAAAAGTAACTTTGATATAGCCTTAACTACCAAGGGTATTTCTTCAATGCTAGGAAATGTGTTTGTTTCTGAAAAATGTTATTTCTCTTGGCCAAAAGGCTTGAAGAAAAAAAAGGTTCATAAATAGGATGACATGGTTTTCAGGATAGTTAGTGGGCCACAGACTGGTGTGAAAAAGTCAAAAGACAGATATTTTCACTTCAACCAAACACGGCACTGGAAATAACTATCTCTGGTATTTCTCAAAAGGCAGAACAATCAGGGTAATTTCTATTCACTGGTGGTGGAAACATGTTTAGCGGAGTTATCAATTAGTATTTGGTGTGTAGATACGAGAGCTACTAATCATGTCTGTAATTAATTGTAGGAGTTTCAGAAAACTTGATAACTTAGTGATTGAGAGATTTACTTGCATATGGGCAATAATACAAAAGTGACAACAGTTGCAGTGGGAGATGTCACTCTCAGTTTTAGTTGGGATCGAGTTTTAATATTGAGACATTATCTTTATGTATCTTCCATTAGAAGGAATTTACTTTTCATTCCTAGATTGGTTAAACACGAGTATTTGGTTTATTTTAATAACTCTGTGGTTATTAAGGATAATAAGCGTGTTATCTATTCTGGTACATTGGTGGATGATCTTTATATTATTACTCTAATCTCTCTTACACTGCAAATGACTAAATTGAATAACACATCTAATTTACCATATAAGAGAAAATTTCTTTCTTTAATGAACCAAATGTTTCTTTGGCATTTACGCTTAGTTCATATTAATCTAAAAATGATAAATAGAATGGTAGAAGATGAAACTTTGAGTTCATTGAAAGTGGAGACACTTTTAGTCTGTAAATCCTTCTTAGAGGATAAGATGACTAGAAGGCCCTTTTCGGCCAAAGGCTATACAGCTAATGAATCGTTAAAACTGGTTTATTTTGATGTGTGTGGTCCTATAACATTCCGGGATAGAGGTGGCTTTGAGTACTTCGTTAGTTTCATTAATGACTAGTCAAGTATGGATACATTTACTTGATGCACCGTAAGTTTAAATACTTTGATAAATTCAAAAAATTCAAGACGGAGGCGGAGAAGTGTCTGGGTAAAAGTATCAAATCACTACGATCCCACCAAAGTGTGGAATAATTTTTTAGAGAGTTTAGGGACTACTTGTCATCAGGTTTGCCCGATTTGTTTTGGGGACCCACATTACAGACAACGACTTACATTCTGAATTTGATACCTTCTAAGTCAGTACCTTTTACTCCCATAGAATTGTGGACCGGGCATAAGCTTAGACTAAAACACATTCAGATTTGGGTGTGTCCAATATATGTGCTGAAAGAGAATGCGAGTAAGTTAGAACCGATGACGAAGTCTATTTCTTTATGAGGTATCCAAAGGGAATGAAGGTTGGTTTATTCTATAATCTTAAGAATCAGAAGGTCATTCTTAGTACTAATGCTCAATTCTTGAAAGAGAATTATGTTATGAACTACATGCCCAAAAGTAATATTATTTTGGAAGAAATGAAAGAAAATACTAGTAGAACGGAAGAGGAACCATAAGTCACTGATATCCCATTACCTCGTCGTAGTGGAAGGATTATCAGGACAGGTGCAAATCATGAACAGGGTGCTGATGCACAGGGTTCAAATTTTGTACAGTATGTTACTGCTAGTACACAAATACAAGTAGTGCCTCGTCGTAGTAGGAGGGTTGTTCATCAACCTGATCGGTATATGTTCTTAGAAGAGTCTTTTGACAGGATCTCGGTAGAAATGGACATCGAACCTTGTAACTACAACGAAGCACTTCAGGACAAAGATGAAGATCTTTGACAAAAGATTATGAATTCAGAGATGGAATCTATATATTTCAATCAGGTTTGAGAACTTGTAGAATCACCCAAAGGGATAAAACCCACTGATAGCAAGTGGATCTACAAGAGGAAGAGAGGAGCATACGGGAAGGTTGAAACCTTCAAAGCTAGGCTTATTGCAAAAGGGTTCACTCAGAAAAAAGAGGTCGATTATGAGAAAAATCTTTTCGTTGGTAGCCATGCTTAAGTTTATCGAGATTCTCTTATCCATTGCTACTTATTTCGATTACGAAATATGACAAATGAATGTCAAGACTGCTTTTCTTAAAGGAAGTCCTTATGAGTGTATCTATATGGTACAACCAGATATTTTCATAGTAAGGGGCCAGGTGCACATGTTATGCAAGCTTAAGAGATTCATTTATGGACTTAAGCAGGCATCATGGTCTTAGTATACTTGGTTTAATCAAGCCATTTAGTCTTACGATTTTGATCAGTGTCCAAATGAGTCCTGTGTACACAAGAACCGTGACGGGAGCGTTGTGATCTTTTTAATACTTTATGTAGACGATATCTTGATCATCGGAATCGATGTTGGGGCATTATTTAAGGTAAAAGTATAGTTATTTGGGTAGTTCAATATGAACGACTTGGGAGAAACCAGTCACATCCTTGGGATCAAGTTTGTGTGAGATCGAAATTAAAAGATGTTGGACTTATCACAAGCAAAATATATCGATGATATCCTTACTTGTTTGAGCATGTAGGATTCCAAGAAAGGATTTCTTCTTTTCAGGCATGGAATCATTCTATCCAAGGATCAGTATCCTAAGATACCTGATGAGATAGAGAGGAGGAAGATAGTTTCTTATGCTTTGGTAGTTGAAAGCCTAATGTATACTATGCTTTGCACTATACCTGACATCTGCTTTGCCATTAGCATGGTTAGCAAATATTAGTCTAACCCAAGATAAGAGCATTGGGCAGCGGTAAGGAATATAATCAACTACCTGAAAAGGACTAAGATTATATGTTGGTTTACCAGGCAGACAGTCTAATACCTTTAGGGTATACAGACTCAAATTTCCTATCAGACAAATATTCCCGTAAGTCTACCTCAAGATATATGTTTACCTTAGGAGGTGGAGCTATAAGTTGGAGGAGTATCAAGTAGTTTTGCATTGTTGATTCCACCATGAAGGCCGAGTATGTGGCAGCTTCTAAAGCAGCCAAGGAGGCCGTATGGCTCTAGAACTTCCTATTTGATCTAGATGTGATCTCTTCAGTTAAGTCGATTATTACACTTTATTATGATAATAGTAGAGCAGTTGCAAACTCGAAAGAACCAAGAATCTACAAAAAAGGAAAGCACATTGAGCGTAAGTATCACCTAATACGAGAAATTATACAGAGAGGTGATGTTACTGTGACTAAGATTGCATCATGAGACAACCTTACAGATCGTTTTACAAAGAGCTTACCAGCTAAGACTTTTCATAGTCGTATAGAGGGTATATGAGTCAGATGTATGGCAGCATGATTTTAAGTATAAATGGGAGATTGTTAGGATTGTATACTAAAAACTATATTTTTAGTATTTAATTTTATTTTAATAAAATTAATTATCCATTTTATGAGAATCTTAATGAACAATGTATGCAATATTATTTCTTTAATGTTATGCATAGATGCCCTTTATTCTATACAGCATTTAATCTGGTTTGTAGAGTATGGCTTACACACAGAATATTAGATTTTTTGTTCTTCCAGAATATAAGTTATTTGTTCACAGTTTAGATGGAAATGGACATATCATAGGTACGATTGTAGCACAGAGTTTTAGTAGGCCTGTCTTGGTTACGGAAAACAGATAATAGCATCGTCTATTGTTTTGACTCTTGTGCTAGTACACTTTGTGTGTATTGAACGGAACACATTAGAGTAATTAATTTTATACTGACTATATAAATTAATTCACACCCTAAGATTATTATGAATAATGCTTATACTCTTAATTCTAAAATAATTATTGATTTGCGTATATTTAATATTCGTTATTTTGATTCAGTAGAGGGTGCAATTTTATATGGGTCTATATTCTCGGTGAGTTGAATAGCAGTATTATTTATATGGTGAATATTAATTACTAACATAATTCACGTCTCGAATGGTTGGGATTGACAATACCCCTTTAAGAAAGTTTATAAGTTTTAACCGAGTCAAATCCTGTAGGTGGATTTGATTATTCGGCAGTCAAATAAGTTAAGGAGAATAGCTTAAGAAATTAAAGGTACCGATTAAAATAAATTGTCAGTAATTAAATTTAATTGATGACTACCGAAAATCTTAATGTGAGGAGATGAGTTGAGCATTTAATAATAGGAGCTCAATGCAAGATGGTCTTGAGATTATGGCTTAGAGTGAGATACAGGTTTTTAGTGGTGTGAACTATAATTTAGTGTTTTATGAAAATTGTAGAAATCGTTGCAAGATTTCATAATTACAGATACCACTGAGAGGTTCACTTAATTGTGAAAACCATTGGATACGTATCTGGGTTACACTAGAAGTCTTCGTTATAATTATTCCATAGGTCCCTACTGTAACCCTATAAATATGCGAGTAGGTTAAACCAAATTGATAACTTGTCTTCAAAACTAAAGTTGACGAGGTTCTGTCGGTACGAGTTCTCGAAGGATCGTAGCCCGTACTACATTCGGGAATCGTATAAGAGAATAAAATAGAAATTCTTGCAGGAGCTTCAACTCAAAATCAAAAATTGTAGTTGGAGAATTGACTAAAAGGTATTCTTCTTAATTAACTACGGTAGCATGAGTTTTTATTTTGATCGTTTGACATCAAAAGTTTTATCTAGAGCCTGTTTCGGCGATTATCCATCCAATTATTTTTTTATTAAAAATCTTTTACAAAAATAATGATCTTCGTAGTTTTTCCTTCAATAGGTAATAGAAAGTAGACTGACGCAAACCAATTAGCAGGACGCTGGGATGGTCTATGCTGGTCAAAGTCATGGTAGGGATCCGCCACTAGGAGCACTGCCAGGTAATGTCTTCTCCCGTTAGAGAGAAAAGATAGTGTCTCCTAGCCGTCTCGGTAGTGCATATTTGATAGTAAGGGCGATAAACAAGGACCGCTGCATTATACCTATTAGTAGTTGTTTCTGCATGAGGTTTACTTTCTCTATCAGCCAGAACTATAAAGGGTTAAGGGATAGATCGAGAGAAATTAGAAAAATTGATCGTAATGGTTAAGTTGGGGTGAAACTAACCCCCTCAAGAGCACAGTAGAAAGCCCCCGACAAAGGTCCAAAGGGGGAAATAAATTGATCGTCAAAGACTCGAAGCAAGTGGGAGATGATTAATCCAAGGGCCGAGGGCAGTGTGTCTTCAGCCGACAATGTGTTTAAAAAGACTATTGAGAGAAATGGGAAAGAGAGGCTTTAAGCTTACTTGAAGAAGCAAGGGGCTACTAGCAAAAGTAGTAGTCTCTCCTCGATGAACAGCGTCCAAGCTAATTAGAGTCTTAGCAAGGACCATTGTGACAAAGTCTTTTCTTGACCACATTTGACCCGCAATGTCAACTAGTGAGCAGCTGACTCGTCCATCAGAAGGAATGAAAAGGTAACGAGCACGGACACATAAACACAAAGCATAGCGGCGCCATAGTTGAAGGCCGAGATCGCTAAGGTCTCCAGTGGGACGGAATCTGTCTATGATCCATAGAATATCGAGGTAGTCATCGGATTTTAAGAGGGAAGCCTCCATATTTGATGAGCCACAAGGTTGTATTATCTGCTGCCGATTAGAGAGAAAGAAAGTTAGCACCACTACGGATGTTCTCGGGGTCAGATCTAGAATGGTAGCAAACTCTTCTATAGTAGGGCATAGTTCCTCAAGGCTAAAGCGGAAGACATGAGATTGTGGGTCTCACTGCTGTGCAGCAGCCTATAGCAATGGTTCGTTTATCATAACAATCATCAAGGAGAACAAGGAGATAATACCGAACGATGCAAAGTTTAGACGTTCAACAAGAGAAAACTCCTCGATCCATGCTTAAAGTGGCTCATGGAAGGAGACAATCATGATGAAACTAATAGAAAATAGGGACCCCCAAGGCTATATTTATAGGGCATAAGAAGGCTGGACGTCAAAAGGATCAAAAAAGTACAATGCATGTGGTGACCACTACCTCAGAGTACGGGACCGCAATGTGAAAAAGTATACAGTACAGGGCCGCTACCTTCTAGTTATGGCGACTTCCATCTTCAAACCTGGTAACCGTCACTGTCAAAGGTGGCGAGCACCCTATTTTGTTCCCCTTTTTCGCAGTTTTTGTACTATGTAACCTTTATCATCGGAATCAAACATCTATGTTGCTAAGTAATAAAGATGAACTTTCTTTCAAGACTTGTATCATGCATAGTATATAATAGCGTAAGAAGTAAATGAGGAAAAACCATGCAAGCATATGTATATATAAAGCAGGGGCACCAAGGCCCATCAACAAACCCTAGGGCATGCAGGCCTGAAAAACTAAAATGTATCATAATGTATTGAAATGCATCAATAAATTAGTATGATAAAAAGGGGGGCAAATCTCTCTCTAATGACTCTGACGGACTCGGTGGGAAGAGGGACCACTGTCTGAAGGGCCAACCTCGAACGAATCGAACAACTCCTCCAGATCATCATTGTCATCACTATCGCTAATAGAAGAAGAAGATACAACTCGGGAGCGGCTCCGAACAGATGAAATGGATCCTTGAGTATAGCGAGCTTGGGAAGAAGCACAGGACCCAAAACCTCGAACTGGGGCAGGAGCTAGAACCTGTGACTCACCTTGAACTCGTGGCTCGGTAACATTCTGAGCAGGGGCACGTGACTATGAAAGAATGAAGGAATAAAAGGTAAGACAAAGAAGGGAATGCAGTAAAAGAAAAATGGTGAAATACTTACTATCTCAACTTGCTGAGGAGTGAAGACAACCCCAACTACACGGAGGGCCGAATCCTGCTGATGAATTAGGGTCCGCATACTGCTCACCACAAGCATAAGACAATCTAGCCAAGCCTGATCCACCTGCCAAGAGGAAATAAAAGTTGAGCAGTCTAAGCATAGAAAATATTAAAAAGAGAAAATGTGAAAAAAAAAGTCAAACCTAGCCAAGAACTTGTCTGTACTCTGGGGCTAGAGGAATAGGGATGGGAATATCGAAGGGATACCTGATCACGAGAACTAAAACAGTCAAAGGTACTTCAACTGCTCCAACTACAACATCTCCCCCAGCTCCAGCTTCTTCCCCAAATTCAGCAGCTCCCCTGAAGCAACAACAACCCCAGCAGCTCCACCAGCACCTCTAGCAGCAATAGCCTATGGTGCAGCATCAGGAACAGACACTGGTGCTTATCCCCTCCTCCGTCTAATAGGTAGAGCTGGCCCATGACCAAGTGGCCCTAACAGATGTGCCTGGGCCAATGTTGTGTAATCTCCCCTGGGTCTCAACAACTCCACAGCATGCCCCATCATCTCAAGTAATATGTCGACTCGGCTTAGAAGGTATGTCCGACGCATAAGAACTAGAGGAGAAGCCAGAATCCTTAAATGGTTAAGGCCTAGAGACTGTTGAACTACCCTCTTCCCCCAATAATACTCTCTACAGAAGGGGCCCTCCAGCAGGATCTGCATCGAGGAGGCACCATAGTTGCACATCAAATCCTCACTAGCTCGACCCTTCATCCGTCGCCAAACATCCCAGTGAACCTACAAAAATTCAATAATCAGTATAGTGATCAGTAAATAGTAAACAGTACAGTGATCAATGCAGTGATCAGTGCAGTGAATAGTGCATAGAATAATGTACAGTATAATAAGTAGTGATCAGTGGATATATAAAGCAGTAAGCAATAAATTGAGAATAGAGCAAGAAGTGGTACCTAATCGGGAGTCAAGGGTCTAGGGATGCCCAAAATCACTCCAAGTCCTCCACTTCGCTCTTCCTCCCCTTCAAGTTGTGGGCCCATTGAGTAACGATGGGGATAATCAGAGGATCAACAAAAGTGTTCGCGGGGACATGTAGCCCGAGGAACTCATAAGTCCATAGCTGAAAGGAGAATGTGCCAGTAAAAGAGTAGATAACAGATAATAGAAGAAATAAATGAACAGTGTACAGAAATTAAGGCATACCTCCCAAACCCTCCAGTATCACCCTATGCTAAGCTCTTGAGGGAATCGGGTCAAGGCTCTCATTGAGCCATACAATGTCGCAAGCGTAGCTCCTCCCCAGTCGTATGTGGATACTCGGCCCAGATGGAAGAGAGCACTAATGTAATGAAGGCGTATGGTATTCTCTTTGTTCAAAAATAAGGAGGCACCGAACATATACAATAAGAAGGCGCGAGCAACCCACCGTAATGGCGGGGCTCGAAACACTGAAAATAACAAAACTACTCGTGAAACCAAGTGTACCTGACTCGGTCTCGATCCATCTAAACTAGTATAGTGCCTAGAAGGTATGTCAGAGCTTCGGAAGAGCGAGCGATGTCGGGGTCGAATGGAATGGGGGCACCTCCAACTCTGATGCCGGTGATCATAGCAAAGTCGAGCAACATTAGTGTGGCCTCGAAGATGGTGAAATGAAAGGTGTTAGTGGTATCCCACCACCTCTCCGCCAAAGAAATAAGCCAGACCTGATAATTACTGGTCCTACCAAGTAATAATATAAACCGAGTAAAGCCGGAGACATCGACAAAGGCCCAACTAGGAGCAAGAAGGGCATCATACCACTCCAGCACGTCGCTGGAAGCAGAACTGCCGAATCCTTGAACATACCGACCAACTTAAAAAGAAGAAGATGATCAGAGTATATAATAAGAGAAGTTAAATAAGATGGAATGCAGGAAATATAAAAAGAGAAGGAAAGAAATAACCTAACCATAGGTTCGTATGTGTGTGACGACCCTTCGGTTC
>JAOTRH010445100.1:43933-56477 GCA_034768845.1 Heliamphora exappendiculata
CCTTTGGTTCTTTCAAGCCTTAAAAGACTAGACACTCTAAGCTTTGGTGCGCCACGCAAATCTTTTAACCCTAGGTTTGTGTGTATGTGATGATCTTTTGATTCTTTCAAGTCCTAGAAGATTAAGCACTCTAAGCCCTAGTGTGCTAGGTAAATCTTTCAACCTTAGGTTCGTGTGTGTGTGACAATTCTTTGATTCTTTCAAGCCTTAGAAAACTAGTCACCCTAAGCCCTGGTACGCCAGGAAAAATTTTCAAACCCTAGGTTCGTGTGTGTGTGACGATCCTTTGGTTCTTTCAAGCCCTAGAAGACTAGGAACCCTAAGTTCTGATGTGCTAGGAAAATCTTTCAACCCTAGGTTCGTGTCTGTGTGACGATCCTTTAGTTTTTTCAAGCTCTACAAGACTAAGCACCCTATGCCTTGGTGTGTCAGGCAAATTTTTCAAACCCTACGTTCGTATATGTGTGACGACCATTCGGTTCTTGCAAGCCTTAGAAGACTAGGCATCCTAAGCCCTGGTGTGCCAGACGAATCTTTATTCTAAACCCCCTAGATTTTCTATATTTTGTAATTTTCTAAAAAATAAAAATAAAAAACTACCCCCTTAGATTTTGTGATTTAAAAATAAAATTAATCATAAAAATTAAAAATTAAAAAGATGCCCCCTATTTGCATCAAAACCCTAATCTTAGTGTCCCTACGTTTTATCCAAAATTTCCAAATTGCGCAGGTACCTATCTAGTTTTCAGTCCGATGTCCAGGTTTGTCCTTTTCATATTTGTCACATGTTTTAATGTCCATTTCATTAACAGATTTTGATATCGCACATTCAACTAGGGCAATTTTCAAATCAAATACGTACACATCACAAGTCACAGGGGATCCTAGGCATGCATCTATATTCAAGATGATAAAGGTAAAATATGCTTCGATACTGGAGGAAGAGACATGAGAACCTACCGAAGGGTGCTGAAATGAAAGATGTTGCTCGGGCTCGTGAAAAAGCAGGTCATCAGCAACAATAGTAACTGAAGGCTCATACTGCCTAAGCCTATTCGAGCCCAAACAGTGGGGTGCAGGAGCATAAGTGAGTGGATAAAGGGTGTAGGAATACCCTCGCCGGTGTGTGGATCTAAGAAACCTGCCACCTTAACCTCGTCTGCAGCCACCTGTGTAACAACCCAGTTCGAACCCTAGTTGTAACAACCCGGTTGATAATGACCTGTGTAAAGACCCAGCCTAAACCCTAAGTATTAGTAACAGATAGCCCACGAGACCATAGAACACGAAAGAGGTTCGAAACCCTAACTTGACTCGAAAACCCTAAGTTCAATTCAGAAATCCTAAAAATATCCAAACCTCAAGCAATAAAACCTTAACACCAAGAGAATCTCTCAACATTCTAAATTAAGTAATTATCATGAAATAATAAATTAAAAATAAAAAATTCTCATAATTAGGGTAAAATGACCATTTTGCCTCTAGTACAGCAAAAAATTTTAAAAACTCAAATTTTGACACATGAACACCCTAAATTAGATATTTAAGTACAATAAAGTAACAAAGGAAAAAATAATATCAAAAATGACAAAAATATCCCTTAGTGGCCGATTCTCCTTGGGAGTTGTGCAAAAAGTAGCTTTTTGTTTTCTTTTAAGCTTAAAAAAATGAGAATGATATCAAATCAAGCATTATGATGATCTAACACTTGTTGAACAAGTAATATATATAATAATATGAAATTATAGGCTAACAAAAGTAAACAAATTATTATTAAAGTTCATTTACACTACAATAAGTCAAAAAATCATATTTTGTCAAACTAACTTAATTTGACTTAAAAGACAACATCTATTTAATCAATTGCTATGAAAACTATGATAATTCAATGAAATACTAAATTTATCATAAAGATACTAAAATAATAAGTTTCAGTACGAAAAAATACCAAAAAGATAAATCAAATTAACTTTTAAAGTATTTTCTTGCACAAACGGGCACGCAAACCAAGGTTAAACCCCAAGATTGATTAAGATCAGATTTTTTGTCCCCTAAAATGACCCCCATCCAAATCCCTCAACCCAAATCTGAAATATCTCTCTTAGAACTTGCACCAAATCACATCAACCCATGTGAAGAAGAAGAAAAGGACTAAAAAAGTACATCATTGTGCTCCTTAGCTTTTTCTATATAAACTATGCCAAACACCCTCTTTCCCCCTTCATTAGTTTTGGTCAAGAGAGGTGAGAGACCAGATTTCCATTGTTCTTGAGTGTTCTTCCATGTTTGAGAGGGAAAGGGAGGAGAGAAGAAGGAGAGAAAGAAGAAGGAGCTAAGGAAATTAAGAGGTATTTTCGTAAAGCTAAGTTCTTCCATCCTACCATCCTTTGAGACCTCAAACAAAAAAATAAAACCCCTAAACCTTATGTCTAATATCATCCAAAGTATCAATCAACTCATCTATTTAAATACCTTGAAAATCAAGAATTGAAAACAAATCGAAAAAGTATTGTAGTTGAGAAATAGGAGCTGTTGTGTTCTTGAATGATATAAGATGTGCTTGTGTGTTGTTATTTTTGAGTTTGATGACTTAAAAGTCTTCTAGAACCTTGATATTCATGTCTAAAACATAATCATGCAAAGAAATGGAGCAAAACCTTTACATATCATTAGTAGGAGCCTTGAATATGAAGGGATCTGATTTTTGAGAACTTTAGTGTTTTTGCCCTGATCTTTGGAACCCCATAACTCAACGTCAAAAATTGATCTAAGCATGTTATTTATGTCAATATTTATATATTTGTGTTATTATTCATCCAAAGTTGGTTTCAGCTCATTTGAATAAGTAGAACTCGAGATATTACAATTCTACCAAAGCATGTCATTTTCAGACCAGTCAACACTACCGACCTAACAACCCTAGTTTAAAATGCGATCCTATCTTTGGACAAAACATAGCATTTGTAGATAACATGTATATCGAACCACTCACCAAATATGAGCACAAAATATTGAGTTTTGATAAGTCAAAAGCTCATTGGAACTCTCTCTTGAGGTTCAACCATGAAAGAACACTTCTGTCACATATTTTTGTTAGCTAAAAACCCCTATTTTTAGTAACCTACTCCACAAGTGGTGTACATGAGAATTGTAGCTAACATAGTGATCTACAGGTTGTCCAAGAATCAGACCTTGATACCTTGGGAAGGTCCCTCAAAGCCGTTTTAAACTCTCGGTCCAAAATTGACTCTGCTGAGTTTTGGCGACTGACAGAACCTATTTTATAAAATGGCCAAAAAATTTAACTTGTTTCAAATAACTATCCTTAGAACTAAACACGAAACTTTTAGGGGGCATGTTTACCTACAACATATCAAAAAATGGGCTCATTTTGACTTGATTTGAAGCCCCAAAACCGAGACCAACAGAGGCGTATTTTGGTAAAAGTTTGAAGAAAGTGCTGAACCGTTTTCATTTAGAATACTTTATTCACCCATTTACCTTAGGTTTTTGCCTTAGTGTTAAACATAAGAGTTGTAAGAAATATTTTTATATAAATAGTGTTTAGAAATCATAATATGATTCCAACTTTAGATGCTCCAAAACCCTGTCAACCCTTTTAATTTAATACTTCCACTTGGCCTTTAAAGTTGCCATGTGTATAATACATTTTTTTGTCGTGAGACCCGAGTTTTATATGATGATTAGAATCCATGCTATAAAGTTTGAACCAAGTCTTCAAAATTATAACTTATGCTTCATATGATTATACTTAGTGCCTTAATGGTTATACCTTGTGCTTTAAGCTATAATGGTTTATATGTCTTGCCATGTTTAATTTTATATCATGCTATTGTTAAGTTGTACTTCAAGATACGAGTTGTTGTACCATAAGCATTGTTACTTTGTACTTGGGGCATCTTGTGGTTGCATCCTGTACCTTATTCATATAAGTTGGGTATATGTCCATTTGATTTTGTCGCTCCTTGAGTGATGGTTATATTATAGAAGTGGTGTCGACACAGGAAAATTGGGTAACTACGGAAAGAGCCTAATTCAGCAGACATAATCCCACTACAGTGGTAATTCCACAGAGAGTTCAATTATGGCAGGCCTAAACCTTATTACAACGATGTTTTGAAGGGTAACTACAGGGAGAGCCTAGTTTGGCGGACCTAATTCCATTGCGGTGGTAATTTTAGAGAGAGCCCAATTATGGCGGTCCTAAATCCTTTATCTTGGTACTTTGAATAATGTGAAGTGTCTCTTCAAATTTCTATTGGTAATTTTAGACTTTGTGTTGACGCCAAACGAGTATCTTGGTCCTTAATGTGGACGAGTAAGAGCATCGAGATTAAAGATCGGAGATTCATGCAACAAGTTATCTTATTTTAAGGGGGGTAGACAGGAATACGCACTAGGAGAAGTTTCAGATTTCACCTCGAGAGCCACCGTTAGAAGCCCGCAACTACATCCTTACGAATTTTTTTCTCTTTTATTCCAAGCCCTTGTGTCAACTTTTTGAAGTTCTTTTGCATGTCCCACCTTATTATATCATCGGTCCTCAACGGTACCGTCAAGTGTCGTTCGTCGGTAACCATTATGCACCTAAGTCTTGTTGATGACTCTATTAGAAATTCAAACCTAGAAAATACCCTTATCCTCAAGTTTTCATGCCTCAATAATGACCGTATTCGCATTTAATTCTCCTCCGATTCAAACCATCATCCTTGAACTAACTCGTCTTTCGTAGAACTCGATATCAATTTTTCGATAATTACCTGTTCTAAACATTCGACATTAATAACATATTTAGCCATTGTTCATTTTCTCTCGATTTTGAAACCACAATCTGTTGCAGTAATTTTGTGATTTTTTTGTTTACTCTTGAAACCCTAACCAGGGAAGTAAACTTAGAAGCTTGAATTGAAGTACGTTAGCCTAACGTAACTTCAGGATAAATATCTAGTTTCGTTGCCTATTGCTTAACAACTCTTTATTAGAATCTGATTGTACTGGATTAGTTCCAAGGACATTTGTTTAGGTATTGTTCACTGTCCACCCCTTGTTTCACCTACATTTGAACCCCAAATGATCACTCACTTTGTGTCAACGGTGACAACCTTAGCAATGATCATTTGAACTCATACAACCTATCTTTTAAACCATTTGGGAATCTTTTCTTGAATCTCGGATCGTGCACATCCTCGAAGAACCACCTGGCGCATCATCGAGTCGCAAGACAGATCTCTACCTAGAGTTACAACACAAAATGTTTGTCAACGCCCGGGCTCAACATGTTTTGAAGATCAATAACCCCGACTGCAAGAACTAGTAAGTAGGAGCTCATGAAACACCTCTAACTGAGACCTATATGAAGGTTCCTACCGCCATCACTAAAAAAGCTAGCATGGGATCCGCAAGAATGTGGCACATAGAAATGCAATGGAAATGCTACAAAACTTGGAAGTAATGTAGGACTACGCGGTCAAACTCTGATGGTGTTATCCACACCTATTCTAGTTTGGCCCCTATGTGTTATGTACCTCGCCCTTTGAAACCATTCTAAGAAAAACTTGTATTCCCAACTGGTTATGTACTCGAACTTGAATGTTATGAAATGCAAATGAATGAATCTTAAATTAACTCTACAAGATCCCAAAACCTAAAGACAATCTAGACTTTAATACAAAGGACTCTGAACAACCAATCCCAGCAGTAGAGGTAACCTTAGAACCAGCCACAAAGGTAGCCGTAGCCAGTTCAGGATGCCCGACTAGAAACTAACTAACAAAATAGGAGCAGGAAGTAGAAGGAACCAGTGTTATGCAAGGTATGTCCATGCTGTTCAAAGTGTTAAGAGTACTAACACCCTTATACCATGCGACCTTTGATGTAAAATCACACGCGAGTAAACTTTGTTGTAAAACTTGCACGTTAAGAGTACTGACACCCTTATACCATGTGACCTGCGAGTCATGGATTTTAACGAATACGACGCGATTCTCAGAATGGACTCGCTCTCTGGACATCACGCTATTATCGATTGTCAACAGAAGAAGATATGGGCACAAGTAGAGAGTGACACTATTGTACGGATTCAAAGAGAATGACGTGAAAACCTAACATCAAGTAACTTCAACAGAAGATTAGCTTACATGCTCGCCGATAGAAACGCCTTGTCAATCACCGAGTTACCACGAGTTGTATGTGAATAAAAGGATGTAACTTCCAAGAAAGCTTCGTAGAGATCCAAATCAAGGTGCTCTGTAAGAAAAGAAATTCTGTTAATAGAAGCTCTGAGGCAGCACCACGAAAGTGAGAAAGCCAACTTGAAGACGAGAAAGCACAATGCTAGCAAATCATCCCCAACCTTCCATACAATGAAGTGCGAGATAAAATTTTGAGGACAAAATTTGTTTAAAGGGGGTAGTCTGTAACAACCCAACTCGAACCCTAGTTGTTACAATCCAGTTGATAATGACCCATGTAAAGACCTAACCCAAACCCTAAGTATTAGTGATGGATAGCCCACGAGACTATAGAACACAGAAGAGGTTCGCAACCCTAACTCGACTTGAAAACCTTTAGTTCAATCCAAAAATCCTAAAAAGGTCCAAAACTCAAACAACAAAACCTTAAGACCTGGAGACCCTCCCAACATTTTAAATTAAGTAATTATAATGAAATAATGAATTAAAAATCAAAAATTCTCATAATTAGGGTAAAATGACTATTTTGCCTCTAGTACAACAAAAAGTTTTAAAAATTTAAATTTTAATACATGGATACCCTAAATTATATATTTAAGTATAATTAAGTAGTAAAGAACAAAATAACATCAACAATGACAAAAAGGCCCCTTAGTGGCCGGTTCTCCTTGGGAGTTATACAAAAAGTAGATTTTTGTTTTCTTTTAAACTTAAAAAGATGAGAAATATATCAAATCGAGCATTATGATGATTCAACACTTGTTGACCAAGTAATATACATAATAATGTGGTATTCTACGCTAACAAAAGCAAACAAATCATTATTGAAGTTCATACACACTAAAATAAGTCAAAAAGTCATATTTTATCAAATTAGTTTAATTTGATTTAAAAGACTACAGCCATTTAATCAATTTCTACAAAAACTATGATAATTCATGGGAATATAAGGTTCAATAGGAAAAGACACTAAAAAAATACATCAAATTAACCTTTAAAGCATTTTCTTGCACAAACGAGCTTGTAAACCAAGGTTAAAACCCAAGATTGATTGAGATCCAATTTTTTGCCCCCCAAAATGACCCCTAGCCGAATCCCTCAACCTAAATCTGAAGTATCTCTCTCAAAACTTGCACCAAATCACATCAACCCATGTAAAGAAAAAGAAAAGGACTAAAAAAGTGCACCATTATGTTCCTTAGCTTTTCCTATATAAACTAAGCCAAACACTCTCTTTCCCCCTTCGTTATTTTTATTCAAGAGACGTGAGAGACCAGATTTCTATTGTTCTTGAGTGTTCTTCCAAGTTTAACAGAGAAAGGGAGGAAAGAAGAAGGAGAGAAAGAAGAAGGAGCCAAGGAAATCAAGAGATTCTTTTCTAAAGCTAAGTCCTTTCATCCTATCATCATTTGAGCCCTCAAACAAGTAAGTAAAACCCTTAAACCTTATGTCTAATATCACCCGAAATATCCCTCAACTCATCTCTTTAAACACCTTAAAAATCAAGAATCGAAAACAAATCAAAAAAGCGTTGTAGTTGAAAAATAGGGGCTGTTATGTTCTTGAATGATATGAGATGTGTTTGTGTGTTGTTATTTTTGAGTTTGATGACTTAAAAGTGTTCTAAAACCTTGACATTAATATCTAAAACACAAGCATGCAAAGCAATGGAGCAAAACCTTGACATATCATAAGTACAAGCCTTGAACATAAAGGGGCCTGATGTTTGAGAACTTTGATGTTTCAGCCGTGATCTTTCAAACATCATAACTCAACGTAGAAATTGATCTAAGCATATTTTTTTTGTCCAGATTTATATTTTTTTTGTTATATTTCATCCAAAGTTTGGTTTCAACTCATTTCAATAAGTAGAATTCGAGATATTGCAATTCTACCAAAGTGTGTCGTTTTTAGACTAGTCAGCACTACCGACCTAAAAACCCTACTTTAAAATGAGATCTAAGCTTTAGCCAAAACATAAAAGGTGTAGATAATATGTATATTAAATTACCCACAAAATATGAGCACAAAATATTTAGTTTTGATAAGTCAAAACCTCATTGGAACTCTCTGTTGAGGTTCAGCCATGAAAGGACACTTCTGTCACATATTTTTATATAGCCAAAAATCCCTATTTTTAGTGACCTACTCCAATAGTGGTCTACATGAGCATTGTAGCTAACATAGTGAAGTATGTGCTATCCAAAATTCAGATCAATATACCTCAGGAAGGTCTCGCAAAACCTTTTCAAACTCTCTGTCCAAAATTGGCTCCGCTGAGTTTTCACGGCTGATAGAACCTATTTTATAAAATGGACAAAAACTCTAACTTGTTCCAAATAACTACCCTTAACACTAAACATAAAACTTGTAGGGGACGTGCTTAGTTAGAACATACCCATAAATGGGTTCATTTTGACTTGATTTGGTGCTCCAAAATCGAGACCAACAGAGACGTATTTTTGGTAAAATTTTGAAGAAAGTGCTGAACCGTTTTCGCTTAGAATACTTTATTCACCCATTTGCCTTAGGTTTTCCCCTTAGTGTTAAACATAAAAGTTGTAAGAAATATTTTTATCTAAATGATGTCTAAAAATCATAACTTAATTCCAAATCTAGATGCCTAAAACCTTGTCGACCCTTTTAATTTAATACTTACACTTGGCCTTTAAAGTTGCTATGTGTCTGATACTTTTTTTTGTTCTGAGACCCGAATTTTATATGATGATTAGAATTCAAGCTATAAAGTTCGAACAAAATCTTGAGAATTATAACTTATGCTTCATTTGATTATACTTACTGCTTTAATGGTTGTACCTTGTGCTTTAGGGTATGATGGTTTTTGCGTCTTGCTATGTTTAATTTCATACCATGCTATTGTTAAGTTATACTTCAAGATACGAGTTGTTATACCATAAGCATTGTTACTTTGCACTTGGAGCAACTTGTGGTTGCATCCTGTATCTCGTTCATATAAGTTGGGCATATGTCCCTTTGATTCCATCACTCCTTGAGTTATGGTAATATTATGCAAGTGGTGTCGACACGGGCAAATTGGGTAACTATGGAGAGAGATTAATTCAGTAGACCTAATCCCACTACAGTGGTAATTTTGGAGAGTGCCCAATTATGGCAAACCTAAATCCCATTACCACGATGTTTTGAAGGGTAACTACGAAGAGAGCTTAATTCGGTGGACCTAATACCACTGTAGTGGTAATTCCGGAGAGAGCCCAATTATGGCGGCCCTAAATTGCTCATCTTGGTACTTTGAATAATGTAAAGTGTCTCTTGAAATTCCTATTGGTAATTTTAGACTTTGAGTTGACACCAAACGAGCATCTTGGTCCTTAATGTGGGTTTTTACTCATTTTTGGTTGGTCGGAGGATAAGGATGTTATTGGCCCAATCCCACACCGTTACCATTGAGTAGAATAGCTGAGGCATGAAGCTAAGGCGAGCGTTTACCTTTCGCAACGAGGCGAGGATAGGTTTGGTGTTCAAATTCCCATAAAGTCTACTCTGGAAATTTCTGGCGTGGAATTTGTGTTATGATTCTGCGTATAAGTTAGATTGGGCACTTGCATCACATCATTTGGATCACATACCTGTACACTTGTTCTTATATATGCTTTCCAGGCTATAATTATCAAATTTGTCACTCTCGTTGACTTTAAATTATACCGGGTGTTATATAATATACGTTGTAGAATATTTTTTTGTGAGTTTGGTTAGAAGGTTTAGGAAATTTTCTTCTAGGCTCTAGTTCATGGCATTCGTCCCACAGGTGAGGAGAAGTTCTTGGAGGAAGTCGTCCCAGAGGGAGAAGAAGAATACGAAGAACATAGTGAGTACCAGGAACATGGGGACCCTGCTGATGCATTTTGAGGATTCGAGACCTTTATTTTTGTTCTTTTGTTTAGTTTTCCTGCAACTCTTATATTATTTAAAATTTCTTGGTGAAAACTGTAAACGCTATGTACTTTTTAAACAGTTCAAACTCCTTTATGATGTAATATTTCTGATATGTAAATACGAATGAATGGCTAAAATATCTCTTTATTTACATTTATATATGTCCCGACATACCTGGAGGACGGGATGTCATAACCTGATCCGCAGCTGCCTGCTCTGCTGCTGCCTGTGCCACAGTAGTTGTGCGTGCCTCCTCCTTAGCAGCTTGACGAAGAGCCCGCTTCGCCTTAAGAGCTAAGGCATCTATTGCCCCCAGTGCAGTAGAGGGCTGAGTGGTTGTGACCCCGCTAGTAGGAATACTGGAGCTCGTGCTGCCAAGGGCGCCCATGGAAGAACTCTCACCAGCAGAGAGACCCCGTAGTATCCTAAAGATGTCACCGCCTCGTCTAGGTCCTGCCATGTCAATGAAATGGCCGAAAAGCAAGGAGAAAAGTTCGAAAGCAAGGGAAACATAAGGAAGCTTGAGACAAAGTCCGAGGCTAGACAGAGAAGCAGGGGGAGTGCGAATGTGCCTAACCCGCGCATCCTGGAAGTCTTGTTGGCTCTCAGTTGTAGTGGTCACCACATTCGAAGTGCATAACCGCCAGGTATGTGAGGCACCACATGGCGACTGCCATGTCAGTTTGAAATGATAATGCGACCGCCACCTACTCAACGGTCGCATAGTGTTCTCGGTGATTGGACCCAACGACCGCCAACTCAAATGTTGGCGGGCACATGTTTTCAGGGTAATGATTATGTTTTCGGGTTTAGGGGGTGTTTGGGGCTTGTTTGGATGTTTAGCTTGTGTTTAAAAATATAATTTTAAACATTGTCTCGATTTTTAATTATTTTTTTTTGTTGTTTTCTCGAATAAAAATAATTTTAAACCTTGTCGCGATTTTTAATTATTTTTATATGTTGTTTTTAATTATTTTTATGTGTTGTTTTCTCGGATAAAAATAATTTTAAACCTTGTTGCGATTTTTAATTATTTTTATATATTGTTTTCTCGGATAAAAATAATTAAAACCCCTATTTTGATTTTTAATTATTTTTATTGTATTTTATGTGGTGATTTCTCCTGATAAATTTAATTTTAAAGTCTTGACTTGACTTTTTAAAATATTTTTATCTCGTTTTTGTATCGAATTTTTAAGTCTTCAATCTACCTATTAATTTGTGATTTTCTCCTGATAAATTTAATTTAAAAGTCTTGACTCAATTTTTAAAATTATTTTTATCCTATTTTCGTCTCGAATTTTTACGTTTTGGCTTGACCTAATAATTTGTGATTTTCTCTTGATAAATTTAATTTTAAAATCTTGACTCGACTTTTTAATTATTTTTATCCCATTTTCGTCCTGAATTTTTAGGTCTTCCATTTTTGTTTCAAATTTTTAGATTTTAACTTGACCTATTAATTTGTAGTTTTCTCCCAATAAATTTAATTTTAAAGTCTTGACTCGACTTTTTAATTATTTTTATCCCATTTTCGTCTCGAATTTTTAGGTCTTAACTCGACCTATTAATTTGTAATTTTTTAATGATAAATTTAATTTTAAAGTATTGACTTAACTTTTTAATTATTTTTATCCCATTTTCATCTCAAATTTTTTGGTTTTGACTCGAACTATTGATTTGCGGTTTGCTCTCAATTGAGGATAATTTTATGTCTTGACTCGACTTTTAATTATCATTATTCCGATTTTGTCCCAAATTTTTAGGTTTTGACTCGACCTATTGATTTGTAGTTTGCTCTTCGTTGAGGATAATTTTAAGTCTTGACTCGACTTTTAATTATCCTTGTCCTATTATCATTTCAAATTTTTGGTTCTTGACTCGACCTAGTTATTTCGTTGTGTTTTTTCCAGTAAACATAATTTCTAGGATCTTGACTCGATCCTTTTAATTATTTTATTCCAGGTGAGTTTTTAGATATTAACTCGATCTTTAACTTGTTTGATTGATTGTGCCCCCTTTAGATTTTGACTCAATCTTTAGAGTGTTATTTGATCATACTAGTATTTGCATCATATTAGTATCTACATCATATTTTTCATTTTGTATCTGTGCATTTGCACCAAGAACTACGTTTTGGTCTGATCCCTAGCAAAGGGGTACATAGGTAGCTCGATGAAAATTTGAGTACGACCAACATGATATGCATGCTTGTGTGTTTGTAGCCTAAGACTGACGGCTTGATCAAATAGATGTTGTCTTTGAATCTTTGACACAATTCGCATCACGCATTACTGTGCAAGTTGTATAAAAAAGGGACAACTATAGACACCTTAATTTGACCCTACATAATCTTAGGTTGATTCGTGTGAATTCGATGAAAAAATCAAGTGGAATGGTGTTTCAGAATGATCCAA
>JAOTRH010445100.1:56577-66667 GCA_034768845.1 Heliamphora exappendiculata
GACCCTACATAATCTTAGGTTGATTCGTGTGAATTCGATGAAAAAATCAAGTGGAATGGTGTTTCAGAATGATCCAAGCTTAGTATTCAAACCAGATGATCAAATTCTTCAAAACTAGTGAACCCACTGTGTTCAATCCTTGTGCCGCCATCTTCGAATGTTGGGGTCGCCAAGTCCTTAGTGGCGACCCCCATGTGAACCTGTCGAAAACCCTAGCCAAAGTGGTGACAGCCATCTTCAAACCTTGGGGTCTCCAACTCTATTGTGGCAACCACTAGAAGAAACTCTTAAAAACTTAACCTTTGTGGCGACCGCCAACTTCAATCATGGCGACCGCCAATTCAAAAAATCCTAATGTGTCTCAAAACATCCCAGCACCTCATTGGATGATGAACTCTATAAATACCATACCTCTGGTACAATTTGAGGAGGACAATTCTGATATCAAAGTTTTGACGAGTTAGAAAGCAAAAGAATTCTGTTACCAATATTCTGCTGAAGTACTAAGAGGATGACCATCGATACCCGGCTAGATCCTTGATTCACCGACAAAAATTGAAACATTCCCGAGGATTAGATAGCCAATCACCATTCCCCGACTTGAAGAGACCCAAATTGTAGCGATTCGGGTATTTTGTCTAGATGCCTGACCTTTCTTCCTCTATATCTTCTCTTTTGGAGTGGTCAAATTAAATTTAATTCTTTATGATGCTTATATAGTGATCTAGTTATTCTATTTATTTTGTTGAATTGTAAGCATGTGATTACCTATGATAAGCATGACTAGTTTAATTTGATTGATATTGGCACCATCCAAATAATCTTACTTTCACTTTATCCATATTGCACATTTCACTACAACAAATTAAGTCATTATTAACGAAATGATTTCGTTTATAAATCTATGTATTTCGTCGCTAATAGATTCTGTGATGAAAATTCATCTTCTCCACTTTTGTCACTAAAGGGTCGTCGCAAAAAGTACATCGTGACGAAAATTTAATTCCTCACTAAAATTTTGACATTTTGTGATGAAAATTTTTGACTAATCACCAAACAAATACCATTTGTGACGATTTATTGTCAATTTTCGTGACAAAAAATTTTCGTCATAAATTCTATTTCGTCACCAAAAATGAAAAATTATTTTTGCGTATAGTCAGTTTGTGACAAAATATTTCCTCGCAATATAAGACAATTTGAGATGAACGTTATTTCCTCGCAAATGAAAACAATTAGTGATATAATTTAGTGGCAATTTTCTTTACCTAAATTGTTAACAACAATTAATGACGACTAAATTTGTCGCAAAATCCTTGCAAAATTAAATTTTTGTGACAAAACAAATTTCGTCGTTACTATAATGTAAATTGTGGCAAACCATTTCATCACAAATAAATATAATGAGAGATAAAATTAATCAAAATTCGCCACAACAATTAAGTATAAATTTCCAATTTGTTTACATAATAATGTAAATGTACTTCTAACTTCAAAAAAATGTATCAAGCAATTCGTTTCAAATAAATGGACAAAAAAATATATGTTTAATCTAATAAAATAATATTTAAAAATTCACGACACAAAATTCTTCAATGCCATCTTTCTTTTGTAGCAAATCTGCAAACACAAGAAAATTATTAAAATGATATATAGTTAATATAATAAATTATTTTCATATTGCTAGAAATCTATCTACAACAATAAAAAGAAACTCAAAAAAAAAGAATAAAATATTGGTATTATTGAAGTTGAAAATGTTAACTTTTTAAGTTCAACCCAAACTATTATTTATTGTTTATTAGTTTATTCTCTCGTCATAGTACAACCCAAACAATTATTCCAAACACCCAATTTAGCGATTTTTTTAAATATCCTATTTTATTGGTTAAAAGTACTAAAACAAAAAGAAAAACATTTAAAAGAAAAATATGAAAAAATAATTAAAAAAAAAAAACTCAAGTAATCTTTCTCTTTCTCACCTTCCACACTAGTACGACAGTAACCAAACGAATCTTATGTCACAATCAAATGGCGGCATCTTCCGTATGTATAGAACAATCTCCAGCAAAAAATAATACAAAAAAAAATATTCTAAGTGTTAAATTTTTTAAAAAATTTGGCAGAAATTTTCTTATTTTTTGGATAATTCAAGTTTACAAAATAATCTGTAATAATGCAAGCAACATAATATACACAGGTTTTTCCTGAGTCTTAATAACAAAAACACAACTTAATACTAAATCGTGGACTATCCATCATAACTTCTTATGTATATATTAAAAACATTCAATTCAAATTAATAATATAAACCAACATAAAGAAATGAGAGGAAAATAAGAAGAAGATACTAAGTCATAGACTGACTATCCATTCTAACTTATTTCATGAGTAGGTAATAGGAAAGAAAAAGGAAACAGTGAACCTTATTTCTTTGCCTCTTTAATTCATTGTAAACATTAGAAAATAATAGAAAACTAAAAGCAAAGCAACTAACGATAACCGCCATAAATGAGTAAAATAAAATAAACTAACCAAAGTGCTTGTGAACTTGTCATATATTACCTCCATTCGCAAATTCTCCACTGAAAACATGTTGCCTCAAAAAACTCATGATACTTGTTGTCATCTCCTCTTGCCACTTATTTGCCTCTTTTAACTCTACTATCTGATCTTTTTGTGACTCTATCTCCATCTCAAGTTGCTTTACATAATCAGTAGTCTCAGTAGATGCAACAATAGACCTAAGAGAGGATGACAGCCTCAAGCCAAGTCCCTTCACATACCCCGACCTTGCTTTCAACACCTTAACCGACAATTCCTCTGGTGTCAACGGGATTGCATCAGGTTGGGAGCAATGCTCGGCTTGCATATGTATCATCTTCTCCTATCATATATTTATTCTAGTCAACTACATTTCTAAGCCTAATCATTAAGATAATACTAATTTAACCAAAAAAATTAAATGAATAATCCTTCAAACATGCATAGTTAATTTGGCATTCAGGAGATATCCACTCTTGTTTGTCTTTATTGTAGTGGGTGGATTTAAAAATCTCAATCAAATTGGGCATTTGATGTGACGTCCCGTCCTCCGGGCACGTCGAGACATATATAAATATAAATAAAGGGATATTCTAGCCATTCATTCATATTTACATACGTAGTTACTACATCATAAGTGAATTCTAAACATTTCAAAAGTACATAAGTAATTTCAGTTCCACCAAGAAATTCCAATAATTACACTAAACACGAGAAATCTGAATATAAAAACGAAAGCAGAAGCTTCAACTCCTTAGAATGCATCAGCTGGATTCGTGTGCTCTTGGGACTCACCCTGTTCTTCAAACTCTTCTTCTCCCTCTGAGATGACTTCCTCCAAGAACTCCTTCTCACCTGTGGCACGAATGCCATGAGCCAAGGCCCAGAAGCAAAATACTCTGACCTTCTAACTAATCTCACGTCACAAAATTCACCGCAACACATACCATATAACACCCAGTACAGTTTATAGTTAAGAAGACAGATAAATTTATGACAAGATAGCAGACAAGTAAATAAGCATGCGTATATGAGGTGTCGTGTATGAAATGCAGATGCCCAACCCAAATGCACCCAGCTAAGAAGTAGGAATTCCACGCCGGGAATCACCAGATTAGACTTAATGGGACTTGATTACCAAAGCCATCATCGCGCCTCGTTGCGAATAGTAAATACATTGCCGGGCTTCATTCCATATATGTTTTACTCAATAGCAACGGTGTGGGGGCGGGCCACTAATCAATTATATATTCAGCCACCCCTATTCGGGCCAGCAAGTCCCACCTTAAGACTCATGATGCGTCGGTGTCAACCCAAAGTCTAAGAGATTTCAAGAAATGTTCACATATACAAAGTACCAAAGTGAGGGGGTTAGGTCTGCCAAAAATTAAGCTCTCTCCGACTTACCACCGTAGTGGGATTAAGTCAGCTGAATTAGGGCCTCCAAATCACCCAATGGGATTAGGTCAGCCGAATTAGGCTACCTCCGAATTACCCAAGGCAAAGAACCAGGATTAGGAATTTAGGACAGCCATAATTGGGCTCTCTTCGACTTACCACCGCAGTGGAATTAGGTCAGTCGAACTAGGCTCTCTCCGACTTACCCAAAAATCCAAATTATCAAAATCAGAATGCTAGCGACGAACCCATGGTGCCCAATAATATCCATAAATCATTTCAAACACCGGGAATGCACCCAGGGATTAAAAACCAATTTTGTAACACCGAGGACGAACCCAGAGTGTACAAGGAGAATACACCCCAAAATATTTTCAAAAAATGGCAACTAGGAACACCCTAGATACAGAACCAAGAACGACAAATTCAACACAGTCCATCCCAACAACGATTTGTACAGATAGACTCCAACATACCAAGATGCAAATGACAATGCTCAAAATGTGTACCATTGATATCAAGTGTAAAAATTCATAGCATGGCATTAACTAGCATGGCAAGATTCATGGTATAACACGCAAAACATAAACTACAAGTATGTGAGGCAAATGCTACAATTCACAAGATATGATTCAATATGATTGCATGGGTTCTAAATCATCATGCATTCACTTAGAAACATTAATCAACTAATTCAATCAACCATCTTACAAAAACAAGAGACTCATAGCAAAGGGTGCTCAAACCACACTTAACAACTTTTAAGGCTAAAATCAAATATTAAATTAAAAGGGGCGACAAAGTTTTGGGGTATTTAGACTTAGAATTAAGCTATGATTGTTATACACCATTTAGATAAAAATATATTCTACAAGTCTCATGTTTATCATTAAAGCCAAAACTTAAGGCAAAGGGGTCAACATTTCATTCGAAGCAAAAATAGTTCAACATTTACTCCAGATTTTTTATCAAAAACTATCTTCTATTGTTCTCGATTTTGGGGTATCAAATGAAGTCCAAATGAGCCCATTTTTTAGTATGTTCTACTTTAAGAAGGTCCCAACAACTTTCATGTTTATAGGTAAGGGTAGTTGTTTGAAACAAGTTACACTTTTTGGCTAATTTAAAAAGTGGATTCTGCCAGCCACCAAAACTCAGTAGAGCTGGTTTTGGACAGCTGTAGAGGTTTTACTTTAAGTCCAAACAAGTTACACTTTAAGGTCTAATTTTTGGGCAGAAAATACATCAGTATATTAGCTACAAAGTTTAGAAATTTTACTTATATGTTGGAGGATGGTGGAGGATGGATTAGGACATAGCTTTAAACCCGTAGTCTCCAAAGACCCCACTTTTTAGATCCCTCATTCTTCTTCTTTTCATTCTTCTTCTTCTTCTTTCTTCTCTCAAGCGCTCAAGAACACTCAGCCCACTCTTTCTCTCTCTATATGCATGAAATTTTGAAGGGGAAAAGAAGTGTTTGGGCTTAGTTTAAATAGAAGGAGGATAGAGAACACATGGGGGACAAGAAGTACATAGGAAGCTTCTTTTTTCTTTATTCCATTAAATGTGATTTGAGTTTGATTTGAATTGATTTGATTCTTTTGTGGGATAAAATTAGATATGGAGAAGCTAGATGTAGCTAGGGGGCTGATTGAGGGACAAAAAATCTGATTCCCATCAATCAAGGAATTTGCCTCGATTTTCGTGCCCTTATTGTGCAAGAAAATACATTAAAAGTTAATTTCATGTATGTTTTTGGTGTCTTTTCCTACTGAGACTTGTTATTTTGATATATTTATGATAAATATTGTATTTTCATCTATTATCATGATTTTCATAACAATTGATTAAATAGATGCAGTCTTTTGAGTCAAGTTAAGCTATTTTGACAACATAGGACTTTTTGACTTATTTTGTTGTGTATGAACTTTAATAATAATTTATTTACTTTTGTTGACTTATAACACTATATTATTAGGTATATTACTTGTTCAACAAGTTTGGGATCATCATAATGCCTCATTTAATATATTTTTCATCATTTAAAGCTAAAAAGAAGCAAAAAAGTCACTTTTTGGCACATCCCCCTTGGTGGTCGGCCACTAAGGGGCATTTTTGATGTTATTTTGTCTTTTACCACTTAATTGTACATAAATTTTTTATTTAGAGTATTTATATGTCAAAATTTGAGTTTTTAAGGCTTTTTGCTATACTAGGGGCAAAACGGTCATTTTATCCTATTTATGAGAATTTTTTATTTTTTATTTATTATTTCATGATATATACTTAATTTAGAATGTGAGGAGATTCTCCAGGTGTTAGGGTTTTATTACTTATGTTTTGGACCTTTTTAAGATTGTCGGGTCGAACTTAGGATATTCGATTTGAGTTAGGATTTTGAACTACTTCCGTGTTCTATAGCCTTGTGGAGTATCCATCACTAATATTAGGGTTTGGGCTGGTTCTTTACACGGGTCGTTATCAACTGGGTTGTTACAACTAGGGTCTGTACCGGATCGTTACAAACTACCCCCTTAAACAAATTTCGTCCTTGAAATTTCGCCCCGTACTTTATCGTATGGAAGATTAAGGATGATTTACTAACATTGTTCCTTCTTGTCCTTCTCGTTCTCCAAAATTGTGTCCTTATTTACTTGAGTTGTTCTTTATTGAGGGTGTAGATAACGCCGGGCCTATATGTTCAGCACTTAGAGTAAAGATTGTCTCGTCCTACTTAACACTTTAAACTAGCTATTACCAAATCTTCAAGGATCATATCACATAACTAGCTGGCCCCAACAAGATTCGTATCTCTCTCACATTAGTTAACCTCTTCCCATTAGCTGTTGTTTCTACTTCTGTTGAATCCACTTGAAATTCTTCTCATGATATAACATGACCTAAAAACATCACCCGATTGAACTAAAACTAACACTTACCAAGGTTTACATACAACTTGTGCTTTCTCACAATCTATAAAGAATCTTCAAATGTTTCCTGTGTTCCTCTTCACTCAAAGAATATAACCGAATATCGTTTATTAACACAATCCCAAATTGGTCTAGAAAACATCTGAGCACCCAATTCATCAGGTCCATAATAACAACAGGTATAATCGTTAACCCAAAAGGTATCACCATGAATTCATAATGCTCGTAATGAGTCCTAAAGGCAGTCTTGGGTATATCTGACTTCTGCACCTTCAATTTATGATATCATGATCCCAGCCTATCTTTGAGAATATGTTGGCTCCAAAACACTACTTACATCGAGTACGACTTCCACAATCGATCATATGTCTCTAAACTAGTCCACCATCGAAACTGATTTCAAACATTCTCTACTTTTGTCTGGAAAGACTGTCACTTTACCAAAAACTACCTCATTGCCATATTCAAACGTACATCGAAGACTACTTCCCGATCGACTAAAGACTATTAACTCGAAACCACATCACCACCTTGTGTTGGACTACTCTAGCCTTATGACCATCAAGATTGTTACCGCCACTTGAACTTAATGAGCCACTAGGGCTAAACATACCACACAGACTAAATACTCCCTAGGTATATGCTTACTCATACGAATCTAATCACAATCACATCACATATTTCCTTCACGTATGTACCATCCACCCTACAATCCTTTAACTAAACATATTAACTCCTGATTATAAAGTCTCCTATCATCATCACTCAATCCCTTCACACATTTTCTACCACACAATCGAACCAAGATTCATTTTCACATTTTAATTATTTCATCTTACCCACATTCTACCAAGACACTCGATTCACTCAAGGCCAACTACAAAATCGTACCTATAAATTTGTATAATTTCACTTACGCTTCCACTTTTCTTACCCAAACACTTATTCTTCCCACGTACTCACATTAAGCTACTACACAACTCCACCAGAAATAACAGAATTATATCACCCTTCAATTTCTCGCACATAGAGTTCATATGTTCCTATAAGAAATTTTTTTCTCTATACTAGCAACATCTACTCATCAATCTAAACAAACTTACCCTAGCGAGTCACATCACAAAAATTTTTTTGAAAGCAACTTCCTTGCGACTCACATCGATTTCATATTGGAAACCAAATACCAACTCCATAAGAGCTATACAGTCTATACGCCAAACGAATATAAACTGATACTTCAAGAATCTACTATGTGAATAACTTGGTCTGTCCACAATGCGCACTCCACCCTTCAGATAATTCTCATCATTAATGGGACTCACTATTTCCACAAACTCCTTGGCATCTAAACCCTTAAAGGGTTCAATTAAAGAGTTACCGGTCTTTTGAGGTGATCTTGATAAACCTGAGGGCGAAGTCTGTAATCATATGCTTTTACTTTCTCTCTAGTCTTTCTAAAGGTTGCTTCGTTCCTCGTAGCCTCTACCGTATGTTCTTGACGTACTAGAACGTTGGGTTTGAATGTCTCTTCCAATAACTAGATCGTTTTTCTCAAGCGGTTGGTCATTCTAGGGTAAAATGAGCATAATAAAAGATATGGTTGTGGTGATTATCTAGTCATGTGATTCGTGGTGACTTGGTGGTTAATTCTTCATCAAGCTCCAAACGTTCATTGTTATGATCAAGATTCTTCGTTCTTTGATAGTGACGAAAAAAATTTAAACTCTAACACTTTAGTGGGAACGTCGGTGTGAACATCGATGCATATAAACGTACTTCTTTTGCTAGTGTACTAAAGTTATCGTGAGTTTCGAGACTGTTTCTTGTTTTTCACTTCCTTATTACCGGTATGAATCTGTTACTTCTCGATTTATCAAAATAGGTGGGTCAGCTATGAACTAGTCTTAGAGAAGTTTGAATTGTGCCATATGGTGGTGTTGCAAATCCTTTGGTGTAAAGCTGTCATTTCTAACTTTGGATTGCTGATGGCCTAGTTCTTATTTGTTGGGACCTTTGAAAAGATATAGTTGGTTGAATAAGCCCTTACTTAACCATTCCTGTAAACGAGAGCCTCAATCTTCAAAACTTCAAAACTTTATTAAACACGAACGTTGATAGATGTTTTAAGCCGTGACATCATGAAGAAATCTGCTTCACGCTTGAAGAGGTGTTAAGAGATTTTCGTACATCGTCTCAGTTTCCCATGAAAGCGTTAAGGCCTAATGACGCAATATCCTGACGATCGTTGTTACTCATAGATTTATGGGGCAAGATTTTTTTTTGAAGGTCGACAGCCAAAAACATGCACGGGGTTAGAAGAGTTTAGGGAGGAACTCATGTGGTTTAAATATAGGTTGGATGAGGTCAAATAGTTATGGTTAAGGCAATTTTCATTTACACAAATTGGGTGGTCATTTGGGGTTCAATTGTAGGAGAAATAAGAAGAGGATAATGAACAATACTTTAAACAAGTGTCCCTGGAACTAATCCAGTACAATTAGATTATGGTAAAAGAGATATCAAAAGGAGCAGCCTAACTAGATACTTTGCCCTGAAGTTATGTCGACCTAACGTACTTCAATTCAAGCATCCAAGTCCGCTTCTTAGGTTGGGATTTCAAGAGTAAACAACAACAAAACAACATAAAGGATTGTAGGGTGGATGTGGTATCAAGATCGAGAGAATTGTATGAGGGTAAAAGACTTTACCAATGTCGAACGTTCGAAACCGGTGTTAGTTGGAAGGAGGGCATGCAAAGGGGTTTAATCGGGTACGAGAGTTGCCATAAAGGCTTAAGAAGGGAACTCACAGGGATATAGTTATGGGGTTCTAACGGTGGCTTTCGTAAAACTCGAGGTAGCTCGGGTGTTTCACCATCTAAGAGTTCGTTAGCTTGCTGGTGGTTCAGTTGTCTATCAGCCATCCTAGGAGATTGTTGAGATTTTGGGCTTGTCTCATTTCTTGATTGTTTTCATGATTTGGGATTTTGTGAAACTTAATTTGAGATTATGAGATAGCTTATGAAGAATTCAACAACAAATATTTGCATTACATTCTAATCATATAACCGGTGCAAGGTTTTCAAAAGTTCATAGAATGCACGTACAACATCTAACAAAGAAAAAGATATAGCGCCCAACGCACTAAAGCCTAGATGAACAGATGCAGATAGAAGTAGCGAATAACCGAGTCATGCTCCCACGTTGCCTCATAGATAC
>JAOTRH010445101.1:0-31851 GCA_034768845.1 Heliamphora exappendiculata
TTTGAGATAAAGGTCATTTCTTTTTGGCTAAGGTGTCAACTTTAATTGTTCAAAATGTGTTAACACTTTTATTTTTGAAAATATGAAATATTATCTATTTAGAGACATTTATTCTTAGAAAATGAATTATAAAAATCATCAAAATCAAATTAAGAAGTTCTTGGGCTAATAGATGGGAAAAAACATATGCAGGATTCAATAAGGACAATCTCAATGAAAAGCGTTTAGCTGAGGATTTCGAATGGTATAAGCACAAAGCATGACTGGGGATAGAGTAACTCAGGGTGGAACCCAGATGGTTCAGGGATGGGTTGAATTAAGGCAAGGGGTCATAGTTAAAGCAATTATCGTTGACCTAGGTTGAGAGGTTAATTGAAGCTTAAATGCATTGGTGAAAAGAGATTAGCAATTTTTGAATATTACAAAGAGGAAGTTCTCGAAATTAATCTATGCAATATCTAATCTTGACAAAGATATATCTAAGCAATGGGTACCCAAACTAGATATTTTCTCTGCAGTTACGTCGACCTAACGTACTTCAATTCAAGCATCCAAGTCAACTCTCCTTGTTGGAATTTCAAGAGTTGACAAAATTGCTTCAGTCGAATGTAGTTTTGGAGTTAGGGCGAGATGAATGGTGGCAGAGGATCTTGGCAACATCGGATGTTCGAGACTAAAGAAATGACATTGAGTTCTACGAAATAAGAGTTAGTCTAAGGATGATGGCATGCATTGAAGGACAATTAAATGCAAACACTAGTCATCATCTAGGTACGGCTCAACAATGAGAATTCAAAGATAAGGGTACTTTCTAAGATGAGATTCTCGATAGGTTTACCAATAAGATTTGGGCAAAGAAGGATTACCTATGAATGATACTGGGTAGCATTGTTGAGGATCGGCGTTATTAGAAGGAAAGATAAGCAAAGAATTTTAATCAGGTATCAAAGTTGATACAAGGTTTTGGGAAAAGAAATTAATAAGGGTGAAGTTGCGGGGTTTTAATGGTGGTTTCTGCAAAACTCAGGCTACTCTGAGTGCTTTATCATCTAGGGGTTAGTTAACTTGCCGGTGGTTTGATCGTCTATAAGCCATCCTAAGAGAGTGTAAAGATCTGGGGTTGTTTCCATTCTTAATTGTTTTCTTGTTTTGGGATATTACGGAGTTTAGTTTGAGATTATGAGATAGCTTATGAAGAATTTAACAACAAACACTTGCATTTAATCCAAACACATAACCATTACAATGTTTTCAACAGTTCACCTAACACAAGCATAATATTCAACGAAGGAAAAACACAACACCTATCATGCTAAGGCCTAGACAAACAGATGTGGATAGAAGTAGCGAATAATTGAGTCAGGCTCCCACGTCGCCTAGTAGATACCATAGCAGCGCCCCTGCACTTCCACGTGCCAAAAGTCCTCCAGCCCCATGCGAGTCTTGTTCATTATGGCAACTGTTATCTCCAGGTACATTTCTAGATTGTTAAAGTGTAACACCCCACTCCCGCAAAGCACCAAACTAGTACAAAGGGATGTGATCCCACCACAGACTGGCGGCCAAAGACAAAGACAAGGGATAAAGATATTAATAGATCAAATAAGAACTTCTAAGCAACCACGACACCTTAATGTCAAAATAGGTATACATGAGTTATTAGGGATTTGCCATCCTAAGGGCATACATTACTTCTAAAACATCAAAAAAACCTCCAGGGTCTTATACATGAAACTCTGTCAAAACTAAAAACTAAACAAAAGAAAACTGAACTAAAGCTACTCGATAACGCCTGTGGTGGACCAACTCTTAGTCATTCCTGGTATTTGCAACCACAGAGGTTACAAGAGAGCGTACTTAGCATTATCATGAACAGAAAAGATAGTTACTTAGTTAAGGATAACTAAAAACTCTTTCTAAAAATAGTTCATCACATTTTCCACGAAAATATAGAAAATGATGCATTTGCTTGAATATGAAAATATCACAGATTATACAGAACCTTCTTAGTATTGCAAATAGAAATATGTACCTGGCTCAATCAGTGAAAATTTAAAATGCATGACCACTTTCTCAAATCTATACTCAAACCCCAACAATATCCAAGTAGCTGTCAACCTCATGACCGGGAGTTCCAACGGCACCATAACCTTAATTCGCAATGCACGGATAACTACGTGATGGAATGAGGGCTACTCTTTACCAAGCACGAGTGGTATGTGCTAACACCTGGGACTCAGCCCAAACGCCTTAAAGGCAAAAACCCCCACTTAATGGGAAACCTCCCCTAAAGGGACAAATGAAAAACCCATAGTTGGGTAACCTCACTCATAACGGGATATAAAGGGCCAAAAACTCTTGTAACTTGGCACTTTGGAACAAGCACACAACATTAACCATACTTTCATAGTAACATCACGCTAGCTCAAAATATCATGGATAGCACACTTGAATTAAAAATATTATGGCTTTTGAAAACAACAGGTTCATGCGATCGTCAAACTGGTCATAATTCAAAACATACGCTTCAAAGTATTTTTATGCATCATTTACATAAACTCAAGTTCCAGATAATGGCTAAGCACTCTCACCTTATCTTATATGCATACGAACCGAGCCTTTGTCAACGAGCTAAGCTTACTCCTCGGGTAACAAAACTTCCATGCCTAGCAAGCAAACTTGACTTAACCGTCAACACGGAGCTCTACCCCTTTTAGAATGTGAAGTACTAAAACGATTCTGACCATTGAATGTTTTCTTGATTTTAGGGACCATGGTTACTTTCTTTAAGGATTTAACTTAACCATTTATTACTCTCTCCTAATCAATAAATTTTAACGTACCGCAGCATTTTGAGGTACTTACACTTGGAGTTGCATAATAATGTTTCGTGAAACTTTAGATTAAAACATTCTCTACAACTTTTACTTTTTACACCAAGGCCAAAACCTAAGGTAACTAGACGAAAAATTTGACAGAAACAAAAACGGTTCAGCACTTGCTCAGAGAATTAGTCAGAAAATTATCTATGTTGGTCTCAGTTTTGAAGTATCCATTCATGTCCAAATGAGACCATTTTTGTGTATGTTCTTGTTCAACATATCCCCTACAAGTTTCATGTTTAGAGCTAAGGGTAGTTGTTTGGAACAAGTTAGACTTTTTGGCCATTTTAGCAAACCGGTTCTGTCAACCACCAAAACTCAGCAGAGCTGATTTTGGACAGAGGATTTGAAACGGTTTTGGGGCATCATCCTAAGCCTTTAAAGTCTGATTTTTAGGGAAACAGTATTTAAATATGTTAGCTACAAAGTTTATGTAGACCACTTTTGGAATAGATAACTAAAAATAGGGGATTTAGATTACACAAAACTATGTGACAGAAGTGTTCCTTGAGTGTTGAAAAGCAATAGGTAGTTTCAAAGGGATTTTGACCTATCCAACCTCATTATTTTGTGCTCCATTATGGTGGATAGCTATATATACATGTTTTCTACAACGTTCATGTTTGGTCTAAAACTCGGATCTCATTTTAAACTAGGGCTTTTAGGTTTGCATTGTTGACTTGTCTGAAATCGATACAATTTGGTAGAATTGCAATATCTCGAGTTCTATGTACTCAAATGAGTTCAAACCTATTTAGGATGAAAGATAACACAAAAACCTAGGTCTAGATATAAAGAACATGCTTATAGAATGTTTGTATATTGAGTTATTATATTCCAAATATCAAGGCAGAAAGCTCAAAACACCCAAAACTTAGGCCTATTTTGGTTCTGGCCTCTTAGTGTCATGTATGTGAGTTTTTATGCATATTCTTTGTATTTATGTGTTCTACTTCAATATATCAATGTTCCAGAGCTTATGGTAGTCGAGGAACCCATGGAAAAACCCACACCAACTCACAACTTCAACATTCATACCGAACAGCCCCAAAACCAACCATGACGTCTTTATTTTTGAGTTTTCGATTCTTGATATTTGATTTGTGTTTCAATATAATAAAAGAGGTATTTGATATGTATAAAATCAAAAGTGTTAGAGCCTTGATTACCTTGTTTAGAAGTTTTTTTGGTAATGGAAAACCTTGGATTTAGCTTTCAAGCTCCATGGATCCTTTTTCATCTTTCTTCTTCTTTGTTTTTCTTTCTTCTCTTTTCTTCTTCTTCTTCTTCTTCTTTTCTCTCTCTCTCTCTCTCTCTCTCTCTATGCACGAAATTATGAAAAAAAAAGGGTGGGTTGAGTCTCTTTTTATAGCCAAAAGTCAAATAGGAAGCTTCCCATGAAGTTTCCTTAACCATGGGTTAACTAACCTCAGTTACTTTAAACTTAACTTGAGTTTGTGAAACTTACTCACCAAGTTTTGGCACATTCTCCTAGGTTAGTCACTTGAGTGTATATATATATATATCAAAATAATTTTCTTTATTTAATTATAGGAGAAAATTTAGGTATTTTCACATTGGTTCGTTTCTTGACTTTTCGAGCATTAACTCTTGTCTTAAACGAATTGGACTTATAATTTTGAATTCTTATCCTCAACATTTGGGTTTTAATATATTTTTGTGTGGTTCCCACTCTGTCCCGGGTCTCGAGCTTGAAAAGGTTAAACAGTCGGGGTGGTTCTTCTTACCGAACATAGGTTTGAGATTTTGTTTCTTTTGAAATGTTCTTTCTTTTTTATTCATATCTTGAGTTTGGGATAAAGATATTAAGAGATCAAACAAGAACTTCTAAGCAACCACAACCCCTTAATGTCAAAAGAGGTATACAAGAGTCATTAGGAATTCGCCATCCCAAGGGCATACATTACTTCTAAAACATAAAAAAAAAACCTCTAGGGTCTTATACATGAAGCTCTGCCAAAACTAAAAACAAAACAAAAGAAAACTGAACCAAAACTAGTCAATGACGCTTGTGGTGGACCAACTCCTAGCCGTTCCTGGTATCTGCAACCACAGAGGTTACAGGAGAGCACACTTAGCATTATCATGAACAGAAAAAATAGTTACTTAGTTAAGGATTACTGAAAACTCTTTCTAAAAATAGTTCATCACATTTTTCACGAAAAATGTAAAAAATGATGCATTTGTTTCAACATGAAAGCATCACAGATTATACAGAACCTTCTCAGTATTGCAAACAGAAATATGTTCCTGGCTCAACAGCTACAAATTAAAAATGCATGACCACTTTCTCAAATCTAGACATAAACCCCCACAATGTCTAAGTAATCGTCAACCTCACGACCAGGAGTTCTGACAGTACCGTAACCTCAATTCGCAATACACGGATAACAACGTGATGGAATGAGGGCCACTCTCCACCAAGCACGAGTGGTATGCGCTAACACTTGGGACTCAGCCCAAAAGTCTAAAAGGCAAAAACCCCCCACTTAACGGGAAAGCTCTCCTAAAGGAACAAATGAAAAACCCATAGTTTGGTTACTTCCCTCATAACGAGATATAAAGGGCAGAAAACCCTTGTAACTTGCCACTTTGGAACAACCACACAACAATAACCATACTTTCATAGTAACATCATGCTAGCTTAAAATATCATGGATAGCACACTTGAATTAAAAACATCATGACTTTTGAAAACAACAGGTTCATGCGATCGTCAAACTAGTTATAATTCAAAACATACGCTTCAAAGCATTTTCATGCATCATTTACATAAACTCAAGTTCAAAATAATGGCTAAGCACTCTCACCTTATCTTATATGCATACGAACTGACCCTTTGTCAACGAGCTAAGCTTGCTTCTCGAGTAACAAAACTTCTATGCCTAGCAAGCAAATATGACTTAACCGTTAACACAGAGTTTTACCCCTCTTAGAACGTGAAGTACTAAAACGATTCTGACCATTGAATGTTTTCTTGATTTTAGGGACCATGGTTAATTTATTTTTAGCTTTAAGGGGTACTATGCACTTGTCAAATCCTTCACTTGTTTAAGTATTTAACTTAACTATTTATTACTCTCTCCCAATCATTAAATTTTAATATACCGCAGCATTTTGATGTACTTAGACTTGGAGTTCGATTATGATTTTTTGTGACAATTTAGATTAAAATATTCTCTACAACTTTTTTGTTTTACACCAAGGCTAAAACCCAAGGAAACTAGATGAAAAACTTAACGGAAAGGAAAATGGTTCAGCACTTGCTCATAGAATTGGTTAGAAAAGTATCTCTGTTGGTCTCGATTTTAGGGTATCCAATCAAGTCCAAATGAGACCATTTTTTAGTATGTGAGTTCAACATGTCCCATACAAGTTTCGTTTTTAGAGCTAAGGATAGTTGTTTGGAACAAGTTAGACTTTTTGGCCATTTTATAAAATAGGTTATGTCAGCCGTCAAAACTCAGCAGAGCCAGTTTTGGACAAATGGTTTGAAACGGGTTTGGGGAATCATCCCAAGGCTTTAAGATCTGATTTTTGGGAAAGAAGTATTTTAAGATTGTTAGCTACAAAGTTCATGTAGACCACCTTTGGAATAGATCACTAAAAATATGGGATTTGGGCTACACAAAAATATGTGACATAAGTGTCTCTTGAGAGCTGAAACGCAATAGAGAGTTTCAAAGGGCCTGTGACCTAACAAAACTCATTATTTTGTGCTCATATGTGGTGGATAGCTATATATACATGTTGTCTACAACTTTAATGTTTTGGCCGAAACTCGGATCTCATTTTAAACTAGGGTTTTTAGGTCTGCATTGTTGATTGGTTTGAAACCGACCCATTTTGATAGAATTGCAATATCTCGAGTTCTACCTACTCAAATGAGTTCAAACTAATTTTGGATGAACGATAACACAAAAAGCTAGGTCTAGATAGAAAGAACACGCTTATAGAAGTTTTCTACATTGAGTTATGATATTCCAAAAATTAGGGTAGAAAGCTCAAAATGCCCAAAACTTAGGCCTATTTTGGTTCTAGGCTCTTAGCGTCATGAATGTGAGTTTTTGACCCATCTTCTTTGTATAAATGTGTTGAATTTCAATATATCAATGTTTTAAAGCTTATAGTAGTCATGGAACCCATGAAAAAACCCACACCAACTCACAACTTCAACATTCATACCGAACAGCCAAAAAAACTAACCATGACGCCTTTATTTTTGAGTTTTTAGTTCTTGATCTTTGATTTGTGTTTGCAAATAATAAAAGAGGTATTTGATATGTATAAAATCAGAAGTGTTAGAGCCTTGATTACCTTGTTTAGAAGTTGTTTCTTGGTAATGAAAAATCTTGGACTTAGCTTTCAAGCTCCATGGATCCTCCTCCAACTTTCTTCTCTTTTCTTCTTCTTCTTCTTCTTCTTCTTCTCTCTCTCTCTCTCTCCCTCTCTCCCTCTCTCCCTCTCTCTATGCACGAAATTATGAAGACAAAGGGTGGGTTGGGTCTCTTTTTATAGCCAAAAGTCAAATAGAAAGCTTCTTAGGAAGTTTTCTTAACCATGGGTTAACTAACCTTAGTTACTTTAAACTTAACTTGAGTTTGTGAAACTTGCTTGCCAAGTTTTGGCACATTCTCTTAGGTTAGCCACTTGAGTGTCTATATATATATATATATATATATATATAATTATACATATATATAGAATATATATTTATATATCAAAATAATTTTTTTTATTTAATTGTAGGAGAAAATTCGGGTATTTTCACATTAGTTCGTTTTTTGGCTTTTTGAGCGTAACTCTTGTCTTAAACGACTTGGACTTATAACTTTGAATTCCTATTCTCAACATTAAGGTTTTAATACATGCTTGTGTGGTTCCCACTCTGTCCTGGGTCTTAGGCTCGAAAAGGTTAAATGGTCGGGCTTGTTCTTCTTACCGAACTTAGGTTCGTAATTTCGTCTCTTTTGAGATGTTCTTTCTTTTTTATTCATATCTTGAGTTCGGGTTACTACATAAATTCAATTTTCAGGTTGCGCGGGTTGATGATTCCTATCCTATCCCTTGGTTTCTGTGTCTGCATCCACCTTGCATTCATCATGTCCCCTAACAGCTTTTTGAATCTCGGCAGTACCTTCAGACGGTAGGTGGTTTCATCACATCTCTCCAATATCCTCAACGGACCCATGTACCTTGGAAAAGACTCAAGATTTTTCCACTTCGACATCTTTTCAGGGAATACACTCGCATACACCCATTCCCCAACATGATAGTTTTTTCTGTAATCCTGGTGACTCTAGAAGATTACTGCATCCGTAGCTTCATCATCATCTGGCTCTGGTGGCAGTGCCTCTAGTTGATCATAAAAGAAAGTAGTGGCTCACTCCTCATTCTCACTGTCGGCATCTTCAAGTCCCTCTTCATCATCTTCTTCAACGCCTGCCTCGTCTCCTACATCATCTGGCTCTTCGTCTGCTCCTACTTCCTCGACCTCTTCTTCTCCCCAAACTGGCCACTCATCCGAAAACATCCATTCTAACGAAAATATGTCTATGAGGTCTTGCTCTTCAATGGGTTCTACCTAGAGGTCTGAGTCTTCAGGTTTCGGTGCTACCCATGGTTCCTCAGCCAACTCTGCGTCAGACGTCATCCTAAAGAAACGAAGATAGAGAAAATCCTAAGGTAAAGATTTTAGGTTGTTAAAATTATATGTGATAAATTAATAATACAGACATTCTACAAAGTTTCTACGCTACATAACTCATAATCTCCCAAGGCCTGAAGGTTCACTAAATCTAGGCTCTGATACCAATGTGACGCCTCATTTTACAGGCACATCGGGACATATATAACTATAATTAAGGGAGATATTCTAGCCATGTATTCATAATTACATATGATAAATAATACATCATTAAATATTCAGAACTTGTTCAAAATACTTAGTGATTATAGCCATCCAGAAAGTTTAACAAAAATTTACAGAATGTTCACGGAGACTGAACAAAAAGAGCAAAAAGAGAAATTCTACGTCTTCAAGCGGTGTTGTTGGGATCGGCGGGCTCCTACCACTCACCCTGTCCCTCGAAGTATTCTTCTTCTACGAACTCGCCTACCTCAAAATGTTATTCAACTTCTCCTGTGGCCTGAATGCCATGAGCCGAAGGCCAGAAGAAAATTTCCTAAATCGTCTAACAAACTCACAACAAAATATCCTATAATACATATTGTATAATACCTAATACAATTTAAGGCCAAAGAGAGAGACAATTTAACGTTCTCAACAGGGTAAGCATATATAAAACAAATTATGCAAGTGCATGATGCAGATGGATGCAATGCAGTTGCTCAATCCGACATACACCCGAAATAATATCATGAATTCCACGTCGGTAATTACAGAGTAAACTTGATGGGAATTTGATCACTGAACCTATCTTTGCCTTGCTGCGAAAGGTAAATGCTCGCCTTGGCTACATACCTCAGCCGTTTTACTCAATGGCAATGGCGTAGGGGTGGGCCAACCGATCCCACATTAAGAACCAAGATGCTCGTTAGGCGTCAACCCAAAGTTTAATTAAAAGGCTAGTGACGAACCCATGGTGTCTAACCCCCTTTAATAATAAGAAATCTCCAAATTTATTTTCAAAATTGGCAACCAAGGACGCCCTAGATTTAAAATCACAGAAAGAACAATTTTCACATGACCCAACCCACAATAATAGGTACAAGAGGGACTCCGATAAACTAAGATGTAAATGTAGCAATGCTCATGGTGTGCAATATGCTTCTTGTGTACAACTAATTATAACATGGTATTTAAACATGATATAGCACAAGGTATAACTCACTAAAGTATGGACTACAAGTATACGAAGCATAAACTATAATTCATATGATATGGATCCAACCTATCAGCATGGTTTCTAATCATCAAATTATTAATTTCATACAATAATCACTCACATATTTAAATTAAAGTCCACATATTCAAATTCCATAAAGTAACATGCCACTTATACACTTAGCCAAATTTAAGTAAATATTTAATTATCAAATTTAAAGTTACAACAGTGTTTTGAGGTACCTAGACACGGATTTAATTTTTTATTTTTGAACACCAATTAAATAAAAATATTTTCTACAACTTTTTTGTTTAACACTAAAGTCAAATTCTAGGGTAAAAGGGTCATTTATTTTAATTAAGTGAAAACCATTCAGCACTTTAAAGAGAAAAGTGCAGAATTTAGGCCTCTGTTGGCCAAGGTTTTAGGGCATCAATTCAAGGGGTATAGCTCTGATTTTTGGGGAGGTTTTATTTCAAGGTGTTCCATACATGTTTCATGTTTTGTGCTAAGTCAAGTTATTTGGAACAAGTTGGTAATTTTAGCCAATTTATAAAGTGGGTTCAGTCAGCTAAAAAGGGTCCGCATAATAGGTTTTCAACAGAGAATGCTCAAAACCTTTCGGGGTTCATATGAGGGTATTTTGGGTTGATTTTTTCTCAGTATTTAATTTAATATGTTAGATACATTTTTCATGTTTACCACTTTTGGAGTTGGCTATTAAAAACTTAGGGTTTTGATCTCACAAAAATGTATGACAGAGAGATCTATCAGTTACTGAATCACAATAGAGAATTTGGGAAGGGCTTTGACCTATGAAGACTTCATATTTTTGGCTCATCGTTGGTGGAAAGTAAGATAAATATGTTATCTACATGTTTTATAGTTTGACCGAAGCTCGATTCTCACTTTAACTTAAGGTGTTTAGGTCTGCAAGTTAGAGTGGTCAAAATATGGCACTCTTTGGTAGAAAGGTTATATCTTGAGTTCTACCCAAGAAAATCACTTCAAACCAATTTTTTATGAAAGAGGACTTAAAAATATAGGTCCGAACATAAAAATCACATTTAGATCAGTTTTCTACAATTTGTTATGGTGGTTTAAAGTTCGTGGTAGAAAGTTAGTATGCCCAGAAAATTAGGTTATCTAGGGTTTTAGTAGCTTAGCTCACATTATGTTTCTTTTTAATGTATTTTCTTTGCATGCATATGATATATTCATGCAAACCAATGTTCCAGAACCTATTCAAGCCACAAAACTAAAAAATACTCACAAGAAAGTACATGCAACACTTGATTTTATATGAACAGTCCATGATCTACTCCTACAACGCCTTTTTGAATGAATCCTTGTTTCTTATTCTTAGAGTTGATTATAGAGATGGATTGAGGGTTATTTTATGAGGGAATGACAGAAGATTTTAGGAAATTTATTTGCTTATTTTGATGCTCTAAAGGTTGAAGAAGGGTGGGACTTGGCTTTGTAGCTCACACATTGAACCTTGCTAGCTTCTCCTTCCTTCTTCCTTTCATCTTCTCTCCTTCTTTTCTTGAGAATACTTAGAATATTTTTATGGTTCTCTCCCTCACTCTCTCAGCCGAAAATGCATAGAGGAGAAGGGGTGTTTGGTGCGTTTTTATAACAAAAATATAATTGAGATATAATAATTACATGTAGCTTTAATTTAAATTTTCTTAATTCCTATTGGTTGCATGGGAGGTGGGGCTTATTTGAGACTCACAAAATTTGATTTTTGGCAGCTAGGGTTTTGGCTAGGGCAGGTTTGGGGAAGAGAAATTCAGACTTTGCATTAATTTTGGGACTTAAATTGTATTTTAGTACCATTTTGTGTAAGAAAATGCGTAAAATATTAAGTTTATATATCTTTTTGATATCTTAACCTACTAAAGTCTATTATATTAATGTATTTATAATTAATTTAGTCTTCTCATGAATTATCATAATTTTTATAGAAATTAATTAAATAGGTATAGGCAATTAAGTTAATTATTCTAGTTTGATAAGAATTGACTTTTTGACTTATTTATTGTGTAGAAACTTTAAATAATAATTTGTTTACTTTTGTATACCTATATTATTATATTATTATGTATATTACTTGTATAAAAAGTATTAGGTCATCATAATGCTTAATTTATATATTTTTTTTCTCATTTTTAAGTTTAAAAAGAGAAAAAGTAACTTTTTGTGTGCAATTCCCTAGGTAACCGGTTATGCAAGGGTATTTTTGTTATTTATTATTATTATTTTTTCTTTTGTTATTTAATTATATATAAATATCTGATTTTGGGTGTGCATGTGTCAAAATTTAGATTTTTAAGACTTTTTTGCTATACTGTGGAAAAAATGGTCATTTTACCATAATTATGAGAATTTTTAATTTTTAATTTTATATTTTATGTTATTTAGTTAATTTAGGCTATCCCGGGACTTCTCTGAGTGTTTAACCTTCTCTTCTGAGGATTTGGCTTCTTTAGAGTTTTTTAGGTTAAATTAGGATTTCGGGTTAATTAGGTTTTTGCTTATTCATGCAGCGATCTAAGATGTTGTTAACTAACCATTGCTGATACTAGGGTTTACGGTAGATCTCTACATGGGTAGTTACAGTCTGGGTTGTTACAACTAGGGTTCAGGCTGGGTTGTTACAGAGAGTGAGGGAGAGCAACCAAAAATTCTCTAAGTATTCTCAAGAGAAGAAGGATAGAAGAAGGAAGGAAGGAAGAAAGAAGAAGAAGGTAGGAAGGACCAAGGAGTGTACTAGAAAGCTAAGTTCATCCACCCTTACATATCTAAGACCATCAAACAAGTAAGTGAATTTCTTAAACCCTCTGCCATTCTCTCATAAAATAACCATCAATCCATGTCTATAAATAACCCTAAGAATTAAAAACAAGATTTCACTCAAAAAGGCGTTGTGTGAATAGATTAAAGGCTGTTCATATGAGATCTAGTGTGGTATGTGTTTACATGTAAGTGTTTTTGAGTTTAATGGCTTGTATAGGCTCTAGAGCTTTGGTATGTATGAATACATTGCATGCATACAAAGAAAATATATTAAAAATTAAACATATCATGAGCTAAGTTACCGAAACCCAAAATGACCTAATTTTCTAGACATATTAACTTTTTGCCACGAACTTTAAACTACCATAACTAATTGAAGAAAAATGATCAAAATGTGATTTTTATCTCTAGACCTATATTTTTAGGTTCTCTTTCATAAAAAATTAGTTTGAAGTGATTTCGTTGGGTAGAACTCCAGATACATCATTTTTACTAAAACGTGTTAGATTCTGACCACTCTCTAATGCAGACATAAAAACCCTAGAATAGAGTGAGAACCGAGTTTAGGTGAAAACATAAAACTTGTAGATAACATGTTTATCTTAATGTCCACGAACAATGAGCCAAAAATATGAAGTCGTGATAGGTTAAAACCCTTCCCAAAGTCACTGTTATAAATTAGTGATGGACAGAGCTCTCTGTCACATATTTGTGTGGGACCAAAACCTACATTTTTAATGGCCAAAGCCAAAAATGGTCTACATGATAAATGTAGCTAACATATTAAGATAGATACTGACCAAATATCAGCCCAAAATACCCTCGAATGATCCCCCAAAGGTCTTGTGCATTCTATGTTGAAAACTGGTTCTGCTGAACTTTTTTATGCTGACTGAACCCATTTTAATAAATGTCCAAAATCATCAACTTGTCCGAAACAACTAGCCTTAGCACAAAACATAAAACTTGTAGGGAACACCATAAACTAAAATCCCCCCAAAAATAACATCCATAACCCTTGAATTGATGCTCCAAGACCGAGGCTAACAGAGGCCCAAATTTTGCACTTTTCTCTATAAAATGGTTAATGGTTTTCTCTTAATTAAAACAAATGACATTTTTTCCTTAGGATCTGACCTTAGTGTTAAACATGAAAGTTGTAGAAAATACTTTTATCCAATTGGTTTCTAAAATTCAAAAATTAACTCCATGTCTAGGTGCCCGAAAATACTGTTATAATTTTAAATTTAACGCATGAATAATTACCCAAATTTGGCTTAGTGTATGAGTAGCATGTCACATTGTGGGACGTGAAGTTATGGACTTTAAATGAATTATGTGAGTGATTAGTGTATGAAAATGATAATTTGATGAATAGAAACCATGTCGATAGGTTAAAGTTATGTCACATAAATTATAGTTTGTGCTACATATACTTGTACTCTATCTTAGTGAGTTGTACCTTGTGCTATACTATGATTAGATGCTATGCTATAATCAATTGTACACGAGAAGTATATTACACATCATGAGCATTCCTACACTTGCATCTTGGTTTATTGGAGTCCGTTTTGTACCTGTTATTGTGGGTTGGGTTGTGTGGAAATCACTCTTTTGTGATCTTGAATTTGAGGCATCCCTGGTTACCAATTTTAAAATTGATTTGGGAAGTTGTTATTATAAAAAAGGTGTTTACTGTGAAAATGAGTAAGGAACCATGGGTTCATCACTAGCCTTTTAATTTTGGTAATTTAGACTTTGGGTTGACACCAAACGATCATTCTTGTCCTTAAAGTGGGTTTTGTGCGCATATAATTTGGCCAGAGAATTTGGAATAAGGATGTAACTGGCTACCCCACGCCATTGCCATTGAGTAAAATGGTTGAGGCAAGAAACCAAGGCAAGCGTTTACCTTTTGCAACGAGGCAAGCATAAGTTTGGTGATCAAATTCTCATAAAGTTTACTCTGTAATTCCCGGCATGGAATTCTTGTTATGGTTTTGGATGTATGTTGGGTTGGGCTTTTGCATCTTATTAACTTGCATCACGCACTTGCACAATTGTTCTTATATATATGCTCACCCTGCCGTAAATTTTAAATTTGTTTGTCTCTTTAGCCTAAAATTGTATTGGATGTTATGCGATATGTATTGTGGGATATTTTGTTGTGCATTTGTTGGAAAATTTAAGGAATTTGTTTATGGGTTTTGGCTCGTGGTGTTCATGCCACAGGTAAGGAAGGAGAACTTTTTGAGGAAGTCGTACCAGAAGGAGAAAGAGTTATCGAGGAACAAAGTGAGTGGCAAGATCCAGCCGATCCCGGCAACGTAAATTGAAGAAATTGAAGACCACCCATTTCTGTTCTTTTTGTTTAGTTTCCACGAGCGTATTGTAAATTTTTGTTGAATCCTTTAGAGAAATCGTAATCGTTATGTATCTTGAACTATTCTGAACTCTAATTAATGTAGTACCTATTATACGTAACTATGAATGCATGGCTAGAATATTTCTCTTATCTATACTTATGTATGTCCCGACGTACCCAGAGGACGGGGCGTCACAACTGCCTCATTTTCCTTTGTATTTGTCATAGCTGTGTGAGAGTTGTTACGGCCATGAGCTTTGTGTTGAGACCAATATCATGAAAGTGTGTTTCAAATGTTTTATTAATCATATTCATCATCTTGTATATTCTGTTTAGAGTTATTATTTGTAAAGTGGATGAAGGATGGTGGATATAACCTAGAATCAATAGATTATGGTCTCTATCCTGCATATCCTTTCATTCGAGCCTATTTTAAGCCTTGTGCCATGTTTATGCCCTTTTCGTACCCATAAAAATCATTACCATGACTTTTATTTGTCACGACCATGAGATTTTTGATTCTATTATTTGAGGTAACCTTATATTTGTCACGGCCACATGTTTTGTGACTTAGTTTGTCACGGCCGCAACATTAGTTGCAACATTAGTTGTATAACCCTTAGACAATTCCTTTTTTGTTTTATCGCTTATTTATATATTTTTCTTTTTTCTTTGCACAAACGATACGTGCGGCATATCTAAAAATAAGAACCAAGTTGCATGACCCTAGAATTATACTCAAAATTTTATTTTATTGCTTGCTTTTATTTGAACTCTCTTTAACCTCTCGTTCTGTATATGTTACCTTTAAAAAGTTTACAATAAGAACCAATATTGACAAAGTAGAGGCTAACCTTACGGTTGGACGAAAAAGGTGCCTAATACCATTCCTTTTCGTACCTTAGTCTCCAAACTCTCTTTTTCTTTAGTTACATTTTTAAAAGACCCGTAGCCTTCTTTTATTTTTCTTGGTTTTTCTCAAAAATCAAGTGGTGACTCTATTTTTCTTAAAAATGTGCTCGGATATCTTGGATTTTCTTGTTTTAAAAAGAAATTTTTTTTTAAAAAAAATAATAGATATCAGATGCACCATTCCCCTGCCTTAAAAACATCCGCATCGGCGTCTTCGTCTCTTTCAATCTGTTGATCTGCCAAGAACTCTGCTACTACTCTGCTTTTTATGGACTTTCTGGTGGCATACTTGAGATCAAACTCTGACAATAACATCAACCAATGAGCCAGTCTTCCAATTAGTGTCGGCTTCTTGAACAAGTATTTCAATGGATTTATCTGGGAGATTACATTCACTGGGAAGGATAACATATAATGCCTTAGTTTTTGGGAGGCCCAAACCAAAGCCCAACATGTATTTTCCAATGGCGTGTATCGTACCTTGCACCCAGCCATTTTCTTGCTCAAGTAATAGACCGCCTTTTCGATCTTGATCTCTCCTTCTTGTGCTAGCATTCATCCCATAGCCGAATCAATCATTGAAAAATAGAGAATCAATGGCTTATTAGGCTCGAGAGGAGCTAGAACAAGTGTGTTTTAAAAGTACTAACACACAGCTTCAAAGGCCGCTTGACATGTCTGGTCCCATTCAAACTTAACTCCTTTCTTTAGCAGATAGAACAACTACTCACAAGTGGTTATCAACTTAGCTATGAACCGACTGATAAACTGTATCTTGCCCAGAAAACCTCTGATTTTTCGCTCGATCTTTAGAGGAGGCATTTTCATGATTGCCTTGATTTTCAAATGATCGACTTCGATGCCTCATTGAGTAATAATGAACCCGAGCATTTTTCTTATAATGACTCCAAAGGCACACTTCTGTGGGTATCTCGATCCTTAAACTTCACAATCATATCATCCACGTACACCTCGACTTTCTTGTGTATCATGTCATGTAATAGGTATTAGATGCACTTATAGTTCTTTAGTGGTGTGAACTGTAATTTAGTGTTTTATGAAAATCATAGAAACGGCTTTTAGTTTTTCATAATTGCAGATACCGCTATGAGGTTAGCTTAATTACGAAAACCACTGATACGTATCTGTGTTCCACTAGAAGTCTGACTTATAATTACTCTACAGGTCCCTGGTTTAGCCCTGTAAATATGTGGGTAGATTGAACTAGTTTCATAACTTTTCTTTAAGAATAAAGTTGTCCAGGTTCGGCCAGTACGAGTTCTCGATAGTCCGTAACCCACACTACGTTCTAGAATCGCATAAGGAAATACAATAGAAGGTCTGACAGGAGTTTCAACTCGAAATAAACATGGTAGTTGAAGATTTGACTCTAAATTAATTGTGATTGCATGAGTTTTATTTTTTATCGTTCGTCATCAAAAGTTTGATTTGGAGACCATTTTGGCGTTTATCTATCTAGTTAATTTTTTATTAAAAATCGTTTACTAAAACAAAGATCTTGGCAATTTTGTCTCCAATAATTGGTATCAGAGCCGTTTTATTTTTTATTTACGGTTATCGGGGCTGGGTAGTTTTATAACAGTGCTAACTTGGTTTTACAGGCATTCTAATCCCGATTTTTTAATTCATTTATTTCATGTTTTATTGAATGAGTGGATGATGATTTAATTTTTTTAATCACGACGGTTAACCGTGACAGATCGAATGTGAGTCTTCGGGACATATAATCAATGTAATAGCTAGTTATTTGTTTTGAAATATTTGTTTAAATTATTTAAGAATAGATTGAATATATCAAAAAACACAGAAAACGGTGGCGGCACCGGTAGTGGTTTTGAGTTTTACGGGCCACGAATCGCGGTAAGTTTTTAAAGGTTTTTAACAAATTTTTGGTGAATTTTCTACAGTATTTATGCAGTAAAAATAGCAGCAAAAATAAGTCAAAAATAGCAGAAAAATCATTAAAAGTAGCCCACCACCAGTGGCTTTTTCCGCGGCGGTTCGACGACGATTTTGTTGATTTTGGGACTATTTTTTGAGTAATTTTTTAGGCATAAAATAGCAGCACACATACCTAAAAATACTATCTAAAAACCATTAAAAACTAAGTCAAACAGTGCGCAAAAACCACCAGCAGCGGCGACTCATCGGCAATGCAGGGGCAGTGGCACTTTGGGGCAGTTTTCGGGATGTTTTGGAACTATTTTCGAGGGATTTTTAAGGGCAATTGGTTGCTAGATTTTTGAGCTATTTTTTCAAAAAAAACGGGGCCAAAAAGACTGCTGAAAAAAGCCCAAACATGTGATGGAATGGGGCAGTAGCCCAGCAGTCCAGCGGTAGCTGTTCTGAGCAATTTTTTAGCTATTTTTTGAGAAATTTTTTACTAGGTTTTTTGACAAAAAATACTCACTCTTCGAGAGCTATTTTTCGGTATAAAAAGTGTCGAAAACATATCATGGAAGAGGTAGCAAAAGTCGGCTGAAGCCGACTGCTAGGGGTAGCGCTAGTGGAGGCTCGGCTCTCTCGCGGTTATTTTAATCGATATTTTGATACGTTTGATACTGATATATGATATACTTGTATATTATACAGTATCAAAGAATCCTAATACAATCGGGACACAGCAATCAGAGACAAATATGGATTATTATACCTTATTATCTACAGTAGATTGAAACGCTTCAGCATTTCACTTTGATCATCAAATCGGAATATATGCATATCGTGCTTTTATATATATAAACTGCGTGGATATTGCATATCTATTTTATTTATCCTGTTAATTTAATTAATTCAAAAATTTGATTTTAATTAAAATATTTTATAATTAAAAATAAAATTAAGTTTTTTTTCTTAATGAAAGTTTTTAATTTAAATGAAAAAACTCTAGATATTTTATATTTTTTACAAAATATCACGTTTAAGATAATTTTTCATAAAATCGGATGTATTGAAAAAACTTGAGAATTAATTCCAAATTTTGAATTAATTAAATAAAAAAATATTTAATCGAAATAAATTATTATTTTTTGAGAAATGTGGAATGAAAAATAAAATAAATAAATTTTTTTAATCAACACCACAGTTAAAAAGCTGAAGGAAAAATTATGCATTTATTAAATTATATTTGTTATGCATTTAAACGCGAAAAGATGGTTTGGTAAACCAAAATCTTTGGAATCGTATACACGAAAAGATGTTTGATTCTTTCAGATAATGTGATTTTCAAAATTAAAAAATTTATTTTAATTAAAATAATTTTTATAACCCTAAAAAATATTTTAAAAATTTAAGTGAGAGAGGAAATTTATTCACAGATAAATCTCGCGGTCTCCATCACTAGTTTGTAGGCGATGCAATTAAACCATACGTATTGGCAGTAAGACCTTTCTCCCCATTGGACAGATCGGTTGTTGTATCGCCAGTACAAATCTCCTTTAGGAATAATTCTGGATAATTGTTAGTGTGGTTCACTTCTCCATCTGAAGGATTCATTGCAGAGCGATTAATTTGGGATTAGATAATAATTAACACTTAACTGTATATAACAGTATCTTCTCCATCTGAGTTACTGCTATTATATACTACACCGAAACTATGTCAGCTATTTAATTTTACTTGGCCTGTCTAGTCATACGATGGATAGTAGACGTCCTCCCATCGAGGCATGCTATTCACAGGGTACCAGACTGCTGGCAAATTTCTTTTAAAATGGTAGAGGGAATCCTATTAAAATAAATTCAAAATTTTGCTCATTACTATTAACGGTATTTTTAATTATGTGATTCTTAGGATGAAAATAAATTTCAACTCACTCACTTCAATACTCAAAGAAAACAAACTTATGGGACCTAATTATGTTGACTGGAAACGGATCTTTGACATTGTTTTAACTACCAAAAATTACAAGTTTGTATGAATTGAGATATGCCCACCAGTACCTGATGTGGGGGCGATCGAATAGGAAACCCAGGCCCATCAGAAGTGGAAAAAACTGATTAGATGGCTCGCTATTATATTTTGCTTCAATGTCAAATATTTTGTAGCATCAGCATCAATCTATGCCCAGTGTCTACGATATGATTATAAATCTCAAAGAGATGTTTGGGGATCAAAATCATGCTACTAGGTAGGTGGCCATGAAGTCTCTAATGAATGCAAACATGACTAAAGGCACCCTAGTTAGGGATCATGTTCTAAAGATGACCAGTCTTCTGACTGAACTGGAGATCCTTGGAGCTGAAATTGATGAGAAAACCCTGGTCAATATCATACTCCAGTCACTGCCTGCAAGTTTTTTACAATTTTGCTTGAACTATACCATGAACAAGCTTATCTTTTCATTGATAGAACTTCTTAAGGAACTTCAAGCAGCCGAGGGTGTTCTTAGGAAGCCAGGTTCTTTGTATGTTGCTGAGAAAGGATCTTCATCAAAGCCAAAATGTAAGAAGAAGAAAAAGGTTCAGACACAGGGATGCACAACTCTAAAAGCAGTTAAGAGGCCAAAAGCTGGTGTAAAGAAGCTGAGAGGCAAGTGCTACCACTGTAACTAGTTTGTGCATTAGAAAAAGAAGTGTCCGATTTTTCTTAGTAAGCAGAATAAATCAAGTAATTTTTATTCACTGGTGGTTAAAACATGTTTAGCAGTGTTATCTACTGGTAACTAGTGTGTAGATACGGGAGCTACTATTCATGTATGCAATTCTTTGCAGGGGCTCTGAGAAACCAAGCGGCTTAATGATGGAGAAATATACATGCACATGGGTAATAATACAAGGGTGGCAGCAATTGCAGTAGGAGATATCACTCTTAGCTTTGGTAGAGATATGATACTTCTTCTAAAATATTGTCTTTATGTACTTTCGATTATACGAAATTTGATTTCAGTCTCGAGCTTAATAAAGAACAAATATTCTATTCATTTTGGTGACTCTATGGTTATGAAGAAAAATAAACATTTTATTTGTTGTGGTACATTGATGGATGATTTGTATGTCATATCTCCTATCTCTCCTACACTACAACTAGCTGAAATAAATAACACATCTAATTTACCATAGAAGAGAATGTTTTCTTCTTTAATGAACCAAACGTTTCTTTGGTACTTACACTTGGATCATATTAATCTAAAATGGATAAACAGACTGGTAGCTAATGGACCTTTGAGTTCATTGAAAGTAAAGGCACTTTCAATTTGTGTATCCTGCTTAGAGGGTAAGATGACCAAGAGGCTCTTTTCGGCCAAATGCTATAGAGCTAAAAAATCATTGGAGCTGGTTCATTCTAATGTTTGTACACCTATGACAATCCGGGCTAGAGGTGGCTTTGAGTACTTCGTCAGTTTCATTGATGACTACTCATAGTATGGATACATTTACCTGGTGTACCATATGTTTGAATGCTTTGAGAAATTCAAAGAATTTAAGGCGGAGGCAGAGAAGCGTCTAGGTAAAAGTATCAAATCACTACGATCCGATCGTGGTGGAAAATACCTCTTTGGAGAGTTTAGGAATTACCTATCATTAGAAGGGATTGTATCCTAGTTGACTGCATGTGGCACTCTACAGTAGAATGGTGTAGTAGAAAAAAAGAATAAGACTCTTATGGAGATGGTAAGGTCCGTGATGAGTTATTTAGGATTATCCAATTTATTTTGGGGACTCGCTATAGAGATAGTGGCTTTCATTATGAACTTAGTACCTTCTAAGTCAATACCTTCTACTCTCACAAATTTGTGGACTAGAAGTAAGCCTAGTCTGAAACACATTCGAATTTAGGGGTGTTCAGCACGTGTGCTGAAAGGGAACGCGGGTAAGTTTGAACTGATGACAGAAGTCTTTTTTTTTTGTTGGGTATCCCAAGGGAATGAAGGGTGACCTTTTCTATAATCCTAAAGATCAGAAGGTCATTATTAGCACCAATGCCCATTTCTTAGAAGAGGATTATATTATGGACCACATGCCTAATTGCAAAATTGTTTTGGAAGAACTGAGAGCAAATACGAGTAGAACGAAAGAGGAACCACAAGTCACTGATATTCCATTACCTCATCATAGTGGGAGGATTATCAGGATAGGTGCAGATCAAGAACATGGTGCTAATGCACAGGGTTCAAATTTTGCACAGCGTGGTACTGCTAGCACACGGACACAGGTAGTGCCTCGTCGTAGTGGGAGGGTTATTCATCAACCTGATCGGTATATGTTCTTGGGTGAGTCTTTTGACAAGATCCCAACAGAACTGGATACCGAGCCCTGTAACTACAATGAAGTACTTCAGGACAAAGATACAAATTATTGGCAAAGGGGTATGAATTCAGAAATAGAATCTATGTATTCCAATCAGGTCAGAAAACTTGTAGAACCACCCGAAGCGATAAAACCTATTGAATGCAAGTGGTTCTACAAGAGAAAGAGAGGAGCAGACGGGAAGGTTGAAACCGTCTAAGCTAGGCTTGTTGCTAAAGGGTTCACTCAGAAAGAATTGATCGATTATGAGAAAACTTTTTTGTTAGTAGCCATGCTTAAGTCTATTCGGATTCCTTTATCCATTACTGCTCTTTCGATTACTAAATCTGGAAAATGGATGTCAAGACAGATTTTCTTAACAGAAGGCATGACGAGTGTATCTATATGATACAACCAAATGAATTCATTGTAAAGGGCCAAGAACATATGTTGTGTAAGCTTAAAAGATCCATTTATGGACTTAAGTAGATATCGAGATCTTGGAACACTCGATTTGATCAAGCCATTACGTCTTATGATTTTGATCAGAGTCCGGATGAGTCATGTGTGTACAAGAAGTGTGACGAAAGCATGGTGATTTCCTAGTACTCTATGTAGATAAAATCTTGCTCATCGAAAACGATGTGGGGGCATTATCTATGGTTAAAGTATGGTTATCTGGGAAGTTCGATATGAAGGACTTGGGAGAAGCTAGTCACATCCTTGGGATCAAGCTCGTGCGAGATCAGAAACAAAGGATGTTGGGATAATCACAAAAAAGTATATCCATGATATCCTTACTTGTTTTAGCATGTAGGATTCTAAGAAAGGGTTTCTCCCTTTCAGGTAAGGAATCACTCTATCCAAGGATCAGTGTCCTAAGATACCTGATGAGATAGAGAAGATGAAGGCTATGCTTCGGCAGTAAGAAGCTTCATGTATGCTATGTCTTTCACTAGACTCGACATCTGCTTTGCTGTTGGCATGGTTAGCAGATATCAGTCTAACCCAAAGTAGGAGCATTAGACTGCAGCAAAGAATATAATAGTACCTAAAAAGGACTAAGGATTATATGTTGGTTTATCAGGCCGATTGTCTAGTACCTTAGGGGTACGCAGACTCAGATTTTCAGTCTGACAAAGATTCCCGTAAGTCTACCTCAGGATATGTGTATACCATAGGAGATGGAGGAAGCCATTGTTGATTCCACCATGGAGGCCGAGTACGTGGTAGCTTCTGAAGCAGTTGAGGAAGCCATTTGGCTTATGAACTTCATGCTGGATCTAGATGTGGTGCTTTCAGTACAGTCGACTATTATACTTTACTGTAACAATAGCGGATCAGTTACCAGCTCAAAGGAACCAAAGGGGTGATACGAGAAATTATATCACTTGATACGAGAAATTATACAAAGGAGTGATGTTGCTGTGACCAAGATTGTATCGACGAACAACCTTGCAAATCTATTTACAAATAGCCTACCGGTGAAGACTTTTGACAGTCATGTAGATGGCATGGAAGTCAGATGTATGGCATGAAAGTTTTCAGTATAAGTGGGAGATAGTTAGGGTTGTATACTGAAAACTATGGATTTTATTTTCGTTTTAGTATTTAATTTTATTTTAATAAAATTAATTTTTTATTTTATGAGAATCTTAATAAGCAATGCATGCAATATCATTTCTTTAATGTTATGTATGGATGTCCTTTATTCTGTATAGTATTTAATCTGGTATGTAAAGTACAGCTTGCACACAGAAGACCAGATTTTAGGTTCTTGCAGAATATAAATTTTTATTCACAGTTTAGATAGAAATGGATATACCATCGGTACAACTGTAGTACAGAGTTTTAATAGGTCTGTCTTGGTTACGGGAAATAAATAATAACGTCGTCTATTGTTCTGACTCTCTGTGCTAGTACACTTTGTGTGTACTGAACGGGGCACATTGGGGTAATTAATTTTATACTAACTATATAAATTAATTCACAACCCAATGTTATTATGAACAGTGCTTATACTCTTAATTCTAAAATAATTATTGATTTGCGTATATTTAATATTCGTTGTTTTGATTTATTAGATGGTGCGATCTTATATGGGTCTATTTTCCAGGTGAGTTGGGTAGCAGTATTATTTATATGACGAATATTAATTATTGACATAATCCACGTCCCGAAAGATCATGATTGACGATACCCCCTTAAGGAAGCTTATAAGTTTTGACCGGACTAAATCCTGCACATAGATTTGATTATTCAGGGGTCAAATAAGTTAAGCGAAATGGCTTAAGAATTTTCAAGATGCCGATTAAATTAAATTATCAGTAATTAAATTTAATTGGCGAGTATCAAGAATCTTAATGTTGAGAGAAATGTTAAGCATTTAATAACTGGAGCTCATTGCAAATTGGTATTGAGATTGTGGGTCAGAGTGCAGTTATAGTTCTTTATTGGTATGAACTATAATTTATTGTTTTATGAAGATTGCAGAAATTGCTTCTAGTTTTTTAGAATTGCAGATACTGCTCTTAGGTTTGCTGAATTGTGAAAAGCACTGATACGTATATGTGTTCCACTAGAAGTCCGACTCATAATTACTCCACGGTCCCTGCTATAGCCCTATAAATATGCGAGTAGGCTGAACCAATTTCATAACTTTTCTTCAAGACTAAAACTGTGCAAGTTCTGTCGGTATGAGTTCTAGATAGTCCGTAACCTACATTAAGTTCAGGAATCGCATAAAGGAATACAGTAGAAGGTCTCACGGGAGCTTCAACTCGGAATCAACATCGCAGATGAAGATTTGACTTGTGAAAAAGTATTATTCTAAATTAACTGTGGTTGTACTGATTTTATTTTTGATCATTCATCATCAAAAGTTTTATCTGGAGCCCGTTTTGGTATTTTTCCGTCGAGTTATTTTTTTAGTGAAAATCATTTGCAAAAACAAAGATCTTGGCAATTTTGACTCCAACAATAGGTAGTTGCAGCCCTCTGATAGGTTGTCCTTGCATTTTTCAATTCGAATGACATCACAAGGGTAACAGTAGGTGCCCCAAGATGTAGTAAATGTTGTGTTCTCCTTGTCTTCGGGGTCTATTAGGACTTAATTGTACCGAGAGAAACCGTCTACAAATGATAAGGGGGTATACCCTGCTGTATTATCCACCAAGACATCAATGTGCGGTAATGGGAAGTTGTCCTTAGGACTGACCTTGTTGAGATCCCGAAAATACACACAGACCCTGATACTTCAATCTTTCTTCAAGACCGACACAATGTTGGCCACTCACTTTGGATACTCGGATACCATAAGAAATCCACTGTTGATCTTATTGGTAACTTCTTCCTTGATCTTTAACGCCCATTTTGGCTATATCCTTCTCAACTTCTGCTTGACCGATTTGGTTTCAGAGTATAAAGGAATATGGTGTTGGACGATTTTAGAATCAATATCGAACTTATCCTCGTAAGACCAAGAAAAAACATCTTTGAATTTGCTACACCCCAAAACCTGGGGTCACGTGAAAATTCACCAACCACTAGTTTTATGAAAATAAGTTTTCATACATTCAAATCCACCTATTGAAATCAAATGAGAACCCAACACGCATCTCTCATAAACAGTAAACATCCTGTATATCATGCATAAGTATATTGCCCAGAGGTGTACAAACATGCCTTTAAACAGGCATACAAAAAGGAAAACTAGTAAAGTCTTCCACCATCACAGGTGCGACTAGATCAACTCCTCGCGATCATCAACCTCCAAACCTGAAAATGGTTTTACAATAAAATCTCACACCGTGAGCCGAAGCGCAAAAGAAATAGACTATAAAGTTGTAAAGAAGGATACGCAATCATTTGGTGGGAGCTAACTCAACCACAAAGCCCAAAAAAGTTTTCTGTCCCGAAAATCACAAGTTTTCCATCAGACAAACACGAGCCTCCAAAACTGTTTTAATTCATAAAATCCCACACTTCCATCCTCAAAACCATGCATATCAACAATGCAAATAACGTTTTCACAGTTAAAGAAAAGCAGTAACCAAAACGTTGCTTTCCACTCAGATCATACAACTGAGGAAAGAGAATGAATCCTATGTACCGACTCTGTCACAAGGGGACCGATGTAGCAACTACAGACTCATGTCCCTTTACCCAATCCCTACACATCATAGGATTGATTAGGTAAACGCAAGTTCTATATGAAGCCACCACAACGTAAAAGCTTAGTTTTTGGGTTCAACAACCCGAGGGAACAGAGCACCCAACCACCTTCTTTACGGGAACTACTCCGAAGGAACAAAAGGTACCTACTTTGCAAACGTTTTCGAACTTCCACTAAGGGCAACTCGTGCCAAATACCCGCTATCTTGGTACATCTAGAGAATCATTTTACAAACCCAAAATGTTTTCACATTTATACAAAGATCCATCCATCAACATGCAGATCAAAGAGACATATAGATCTATCCATTAACATGGAGATCAAACAAACATATAGATCCATCCATTAACATGGAGATCAAACCAAAAACATTTTCAAAGATGAGTCTCAGCCCCAAAAGTTAGCTTTAAACCTCCAAAAACATGTTTTTCACAAAAATCGAACCTTTTTTCCCAAAAGAAACATAACCTTTTTCCCAAAAGAATCACCAAAATGCCAAGGCAAACACCCAGCACTTCAGTCGACTGGACCCAACCCCCAGTTGCCTGAAAAACTCTTTGGAAAAGGCAAAATTTCGAAACAGAGGCACTCAGTCGACTAACACCAAGAGTCCAGTCGACTGACCTTCCAAACTCAAGTTCCAGCCGACTGAACTCATGGATTCAGTTGACTGACCTTGCCCAGAAAATGGTTTTTAGCTACGATTTTGACCTCCTCGCCTCAAACCAAGCTTCAAAAACACTTGTTTTGATACCTAAGGGTATACCCGAACTCAAGGCTATCATAAAACCTCATAAAAAACACCCAACACCCAATTTCATCCAACCGCAACGCTAAAAAATGATTTTAACCAAAAGTCGAATTTAAAACATAAATCACATTTTATGCATTTTGAAACGGTGAAACAACACAAGATTACATATAGCACCCTTAAACATCTATACAGTCTAGAATCCTACCTCAGTGAGTTAAAAACTTGACACCTCGATCCACGTGCAAAACCGAGCTTCGTCGGAATAAAATTCCATCTGGATGGATGTGTAGAGCACGATGCCTTTAACAAGGATCAACTGTTGGTCTGTCAAAAACCAAGCCTCGGGCCCCCGAGAAGTTAGAGAGAAGGAAGAGAGAAAAAGGAGGAAACTAAGTTGTTATATTTTGAAAATATCTTTTGAAAAATCTAACTCCAGATATTTATAGGCCTCCAAAATATATTTAAACCAAAACATGCATCAAAACGTATATAAGTATATTAAAGAGAAAACGCCAAAACGTGTTGAAAAACACTAAATATGCATATATATCAAAATGAAACGATACAGGGTCTCACAACTCTCCCCCTCTTAAGGAATTTTGACCCTGAAATTCACTGCAAGGTCACGAGGTAAACAATTCCGAGTATCTAGCACGAACCCCAGACTCAAGCTCACAAGCTGCTTCTTCAATCCCGTGATGAAGCAACTAAACTGTGGCATAAAAAATTATTCTCCCCCGTAACACTTTTTTTCGTCTCTAGAATCTTCACAGGACGCTCCTCATACGTGATATTCTCATCAACTCGCAACTCGGCCCAATCCAGAACATGTGAAGGATCAGGCTCATACCTCTGAAGCCTAGAAACATGAAAGACGTTGTGTACGGATGCTAACTGAGGTGGCAAGGCTAGATGGTATGCTACCACCCCAATCCTTTATAAGATCTCGAAGGGTCCAATAAAGCGCGGTGATAGCTTCCCGCTACAGCAAAATTTCACCAACCTTCTACGTGGCGAGACCTTTAGAAACACATGATCACCCACTAAAAACTCCAAAGGTCTCCTCCTTTGATCTGAATAACTCTTCTGGTGGCTCTGTACTGTTACCAGTTGCTAGCAAATCACTGCAATCTTCTCGGTCACCTCCCGCACTAAGTCGGGTCCCGAAACAGTGGTCTCACACCCACTTCTATGCAACACACCGACGATCTACATGGCTCTGTACTGTTGTATGCAAACTCTGCCAATGATAAATGAACCTCGCAAGAACCCCAAAAATTAAGCACATAGGCTCTCAACATGTCCTCCAAAATCTAGATGGACCTCTCAGACTGACCATCGATCAGTGGGTGGAAAGCTATGCTGAAAGTCAAGCTCGTCCACAAAACCATTTGAAGACTTTGCCAAAAGCGCGGGTCTCGATCAGAAACAATAATCACCGGTACTCTGTGTAGTAAAACTATCTCCCGAACATACAACCTACCCAATCTGTCCACCGAATGCCTCACTCGAATGGGAAGAAAATGTGCAGACTTCGCCAATCTATCAACCACAATCCAAACAGCATCATGTCCCACTGGCGATCGAGGAAGTCCTGATATAAAATCCATCGTGATATTCTCCCACTTCCACTCAGATATAGGTAACGGATGTAACAATCTTGCCGGTCTCTAGTGTTCGACCTTTACTTGCTAACAAGTAAGGTATCGAGAAACGAACCGGATCACATTCCTCTTCATTCCCGTCCACTAGAATTGATGACGCAAATCATGAAACATCTTTGTGCCTCCTGAATGCACTGCAAGACGTGAATGATGAAACTCATGTAGCACCTCTGCACGGCACGACTTTGGCATAAACAGTCGCCCTGTCAACCTAAAACTCTGATCTGAACCCACCATCCATCCTGTTGTGTCCTTCCCACTGTTAATGTTGTCTCGTATCATCTGAGCCCCCTGATCGGATCGCTAATCCTCTAACACGCGTGTAATGAATGCGGGCTGTGAAGCTACTTAATATAAAGTTGCACCGGCCCCTGTCTTCCTAAGACACAGATCAAACTCCCCAACATCTCTAAGCATATCCTATTCTCGTATAGCCACAGAAGCTAACGAACCATGAGATCTCCTACTGAGTGCGTCAGCTACGACATTTGCCTTTCCCGGGTGGTACTACAAATCAAAGTCATAGTCTCCCAACAACTCCATCCATCATCGTTAGTGAAGATTCAAGTCTTTTTGCAAAAATAAGTATTTTAAGCTCTTGTGATCAGAGAAAACCTCGAAGTGCTCACTATAGAGATAATGCCGCAATTTCTTCAAGGCGAAGACCATAGTTGCCAACTCTAGATCATGCGTAGGGTAGTTCTTCTCATGTGTCTTCAACTGTCGTGAGCTGTAGGCTACAACCTTACCTCCCTGCATCAATACACAACCCAAACAGTCGTGTGACACATCGCAATACACTGTATACCCCAGGCCTCGCTTTAGAATAATCAACACTGGTGCAGTGGTTAATCTCTTCTTCAGCTCCTCAAAAGCTGACTCACAGGACTTGCTCCACACAAACATAACTCCCTTCCGCGTCAGACGCGTCATAGGTGCTGCCAACCTGGAAAAGTCCTTGATGAACCGCCGATAATGCCCAGCCAAACCCAGGAAACTGCGAATCTCAAAGACGTTCTTCGGTCGCTGCCAATCCATCATAGTATCAATCTTCGACAAGTCCATTGTTACCCCATCCTTTGACACCACGTGTCCAAGGAATATCACCTCTGACATCCAGAACTCGCACTTCTCAAACTTCGCATACAAGCAATGTTCTCTTAGAAGCTGCAAGACAACATGCAGATGCTCCTCATGCATCTCCCTCGTGGGTGAATAAATTAGAATGTCATCCACGAACACGACTACAAAATTGTCCAAAGAAGGATGGAAGATACAGTTCATCAAACCCATAAATGCCGTAGGGGCATTCGTCAAACCGAACGGCATAACCAAAAACTCGTAGTGACCATAACGAGTCCGAAAGGCGGTCTTCGCTATGTCCTCGTCTCTAATCCTCAGCTGGTGATACCCTGACCTCAAGTCAATCTTCGAAAAGCAGCGTGATACCTTCAGCTGATCAAATAGGTCATCAATCTAGGCATATGATACTTCTTCTTGACCGTCACCAGATTCAGCTTCTTGTAATCTATGCACAGTCTCAGAGACCCATCCTTTTACTTCGTAAAAAGAGCTAGAGCTCTCCACGGAGACGTACTCAGCCGCACAAACCCCTTGTCTAGCAACTCCTATAACTGCTTCTTGAGTTCTCGTAATTCAGCGGGTGCAAAGCGATATGATGGCATAGAGATGGGAGCCGCTCCTGGAATAAGATCAATAGAGAACTCCACATCTCGGCTTGGTGGTAACTCAAATAGATCATCAGGAAAGACATCTGGGCAACCACAGACCACACGGGGGTAGCTCTCCTCGAACCTTACCCAGCTCATCCAACTTGAGAGTAGAAAAGAAGAAACCCAAGTTCCCTCGAACTCGAGCGGCATCGGGCATAGACACCAAGCCCTCATCCCGATCACCCATAAAGTAGAAGCAGTCACCCTCCGGCATATAATTCGACAATCTCTGTCGCTCACAGTCTATATAGGCATGGTAGGTAGTCATCCAGTCCATCTCTAGGATAACATCAAACGTGGTCATGTCTAGAATGATAAAATCAAACTCTAAACAACGACTGGCGACTCCTAACTCACAAGATCTACAAACTCTACTCAACACCACATTCCCACTAACTAGGGTCTCTACGCTCAATGCACTACCCAATGGGTCTATCCGTAACCCCAATGCAGATGCAAAGGCAGCGGAGATAAAAGAATGTGATGCTCCTTTGTCGATGAGAACACTGGCCCATGATCTAAAGACTAGAAGAGTACCTCTAATCATGGCTGGAGTAGTTGTAGCATTAGATGCAAATGGTGCTTTAGAAGCACTACGATCAGCAAGAACACAAGCCCTGGCCTGCAGTGGTCTAGCTTGCCCACCATAACCCTAAGTCGTCGGCTGCCTCACAGATTGTGCTGAAGTACCTCCCTCTGCAAACCTAGATGTTTGGGCCCTAGGTTGCTGAGGAGTCTACCGTCTCTGCGCAGATGGAGTTGTTGGCACTCTGGTCACACCCTGGACACTCCCTTCCTAGGGACAGAACTTACGAATGTGCTCGGACTGACCACACCCAAAGCATACTAGTTGATCTCTCGCCTATGACTAAATAGACGCTGAACCCTGTACCTGGCCCTTCTGCGGGCATTCAACTGAATAATGCCCCGGCTGTCCGCATCGATAATAAATCAGCCCTCTCTGCTCTAGCCTTCCTGTCGAGGCCACTGAAGATGCATGTGTGGACGACTGCGGCTGATACGAGCCGACAAGATGAGAACTAGGTCCAGACGACCTCTGGCACTTTCTCCCATGCCTCTAGAACTGTGCATCTCCATTGCCCTGCTACTCCCACTCTCTCTAACTCTACGGCTCTCGGCTAGCGAGTTCTCTACTCGGATAGCAGCTTCCACCAAAGCGATGTACACGTCTAAACCCAAAGCTACAATCTTATCCTTGATGGCAGGTCGAAGACCTCTCTCAAACCTCTTAGTGCGCAACTCCTCTATAGATACCATCTCAACTGCGAACTGCGACAGATTCGAGAATCTGGCCTCATACTGGACCACAGAAAAATTCCCCTGCATAAGAGAGAGGAACTCCTCTCGGTATATATCTCTCAAAGATCTCGAAAAATACTTCTCCAAGAAGACTCTCGTGAAAGCGGCCCACGTGTCATCCACCG
>JAOTRH010445112.1:0-31846 GCA_034768845.1 Heliamphora exappendiculata
GGAGTAACACTTTTGTGTCGACACAATCTGGTTTGTGTCGACTCAAAAGGAGTCCCTGTTGCTTCTGTGCTGTTTTTGTGTTGACACAAAACACATTTGTGTTGACACAACATTTTTGTACCTGAGGATCGACTTGAAACATAGTTAGGGTGTTAAAGCAATTGATCAAATCATGTTGACATACTTGATAAGATTCAAGTGTACTTTTTCTAAAGTGATTTGACTTGTATTTCAATCAACACAGAGGAATAATCCTTTTTAAAGAATTCTTAAGTGTTTAAATCAAGTCATACCTTTTTGGCTAAAGTGTCAACCTTGATTGTTCAACTTGGGTTAACACTTTCATTTGGAAATAAGAATTATTATTTATTTAAAGACAATTATCTATAGAAAATGAATTATAAAAATCGTCAAAATCAATTAAAGAAGCCCTTGGGCTAACAAACGCGATAATTCGGGTAACTAATTTAGATTTCTCATGAAAGAACATTGGCCAAACGCTTTTCTATTTCGAACCCCAAAGTAATTGATCGGATGCCAAATGGCATGCCACATCACCCTAAGTCTCAATCTCCATGCTCATATAAACACATATCATGCGCAAGACAATTCAACTACAAACCCATGCAAGCACACAATTCATGTCGTGTAGTGGTGCCTAATCTCATCAAACGATTCTCATATAAGGGTCATCCTTACTTTCCATTCTGTCACCACCCGAACCCCGAGTCCATGAACTAAACCCCCAGTTATACCTTACATGAATTTCATTCGTTGATAATTTTCCACTCATAGAAAAATATTTCATATATACCTTTAGAAAATTCAAACTATATAACCAAGTTTCAAAATTTTATTTATAAAACCACTCAAGAGTTCGTGGCAACATACATTCAGCATTACACTATTATTTTAATTACATTTGTTTTGGGTAATTAAGTTTAATTACATTGATTTCCTTAAAATTATGTATAAACAAAACATAAACAAAAGAAACGCTAGGTCCATCTGCTACCCTTCCCAAAATGCATCCATAGATTAGGTATCATCCCTGCTCCTCGGAACCTAAAATGTTTTAACATACACACGTGAGCCAAAACTCGTAGGATAAAAATTAACTCAAATATGATGCATGATTTGTGAGGTGTTATGTGTGTAAACGAGATAAATATGCACATTTCACCAAATCAGTTTCTGTTCACACACACACACCCACGCACACAAATTTATTCCCCGTTATCCACTTGTTTTCCATTGCATTAATTTTTTATTTCGTTAATCACATTCATTGAACCCATTTCAAATCATCCCTTACTTCCACATTATCCACATTTTTTATTTCATTACTCGATTTTCACAAAATCGTATCACGTCTAATGAACCGGTGTCAAATGCAGCTTTCAAAAATCCCTCCCCATTAATTTTCAACAGGCTACGCGAAGCTTAGAATCTGATCCCCATTAGTGAGATAGCTCTATAACTCACTACGACACAACACCACATTTTAGGGGCTAACCCATGGGCATGTGGTCCCCATCTTGCGCAAGTTTTTGGTCTTTCACCGTTGCGCTGTGCAAGCCCAGCTTAATTCACATCAATCCATATGGTTCATTATTTGTTCATAACTTTTATTTTCACAATCCGGATGTCCAACCCACAACTAGTTCCTCTCCCAATTATTTTCACATAGTACCCCTTTTCAAATTTCACATTTCAAACTTCCCATTTCATTTCCAATCAAGTTCTATTTTAGTATTCAATCTTTTCTTTTCAATTCAAATGCATCATAAACTTTAATACATAATTTCTTATGAATCTCATTTCACATTTCTTTCGTCGATTTCATGAAGCACCAACAACAGAAAAAAAAAATGAATTCATTTGAAATCATGCCGTATAAAGAAAATGGAATGCACCCATCATATACATATATACAAGTTGAAATTCATGTTTTCTTTCTAAAGCTTAGAATCTTAAATAATGACCACGTCACTTCACAACTCACAAATACCCATACTTGAATCTTCGAAACCATCCTCTATATAGGAAACCCACTTACCTCTTAAAGTCTAACCAAATGGTTCAACACAAGCATCCCAACCCAAACAAATTTTTATGAGTGTATCTATGGTCCAAGGAATAATAAATTTGACAAAAAGGTCTAATAACAATGAAAATAACCTTTTGCAAGACATTTGGCCAAAATGAGTAAAAAATGGTTAAAAAATTTTAACATACCCTCACCATTTTAATCATAACTTTTTCTACAAAAATAATTTTCTTGTGAGACTAGTCTTATTAGAAAGAAGACTTTCAGGATTTCTGTTTGAGTACAAAAATTACCCAATTCAAAGTCTGAATGAGGGTGTTATGATTAGTTGAAGTTGGCAATGTGCAGCCAGTCCGCTCAAGCAAACAGGGGCCGCTCAAGCACCCAAACTCTCTGCCATATGACCGCTCGAGCAAACAGGGCTCTGCTCGAGCGCACTGGTGCTTGAGAAAATCCTAGAATTTCCCTTGTTTTGAGTCTCTAACGTTAATACCCTTAAACATTCATCAAACATGTTTCAAATCTCTATTTCCTTCCAAAAAAAGAAAAGACTCAAGTCTCATAAACCCTTTTTATGAAAAAAATTTGAACAAATTCATAGCTAATCATTTCTTAAAACTTCAAGTTTCATTAAACCCAACTCAACCCACATACAAACCCATGAATTTGTCAATCAAGCATAAAACCAACTCGGTTTTACTCATATAAATGAAACATCAACCCAAGTTAATACAAAACATACGAGACTAATTGCCAAAAAAAAACATATGAAATAATCTAAATCCTACCTTAGATGTGCTCAAAAGCTTGCGATTCCTTCAAATCTCCCACCTAGGATTTGGATGTTAGGTGTTGTTGCCTCCTCAATGCTTTATCTTCAATTCCCTTGCTCCAAAGTATGATCTTCACTCTTGATCTTTCCCAATCATGCCTCAATCTTCAAAATTTGGGAAAGGGAGGTTAGGGTTTAATGGTTGGGTGGGTTTCTCACACGAAGAGTGAGAATGGAGAGAAGAGAAATAAGTTTTTTGGTCCTCACGTGGCCTAGTATAAGTATAATATATAGATTCTCTAAATTCTCTCCAAAGCTTAAGAGCCTTATAAACTTATCTCGATAGCGTGCTCGAGCGGACCCCCACCACTCGAGCAGAGATCCCTGAACCTGAATGTCGCAAATTTTCCAAAAACTCAACTTAAACTTCAAACTTTGCTTGCATTTTAATATTTTAAACTTTCCTTTAACACACCCATATCAATATCACTTTCATATATTATTAATTCAACTCTTAACGAACAAACTTTTATAGCACCCACGACCCAAATTGAATCATGTCTCCTCACTTAACCGAAATCATTAAAGAACAAAATAAACACATACCAGATCGTCATAACTCCAAAAATTGATCATTTTTGTGCACTGCGGTGATACTGTGTGTTTTCTTTCATTTTCGTGCGAAAAAATAATAACACTCCAAAATTCATTCATTTTGGTGCATCACAATGACATTTTGTGCTTTCATTCAGTTTCATGCGAAATTGCTGATACACTCTAAAATGAGTTCATTTTCATGCACCGTGATAAAATTATGCAATTTCTTCATTTTCATGCACCGCGATGATAATACGCGCCTTTGTTCATTTTCATGCACCGCGATGATACTATGTGTTTTCCTTCATTTTCATGTGAAAAAGCAATCACACTTTAAACTCAGTCGTTTTTGTGCACCGTGACGGCGGTTTGTGTCATTGTTCATTTTTATGCACCACGAAGATATTATGCATTTTCATTAATTATCGTGCCAAAAAAGCAATCATATGCCAAAAATTGTTCGCTTTCATGCACTGCGATGACATTACGCGTTTTCATTCATTTTCGTGCCAAAAACAAAACATACACCGAAAAGCGTTCATTTTAGTGCACTCGACAACATTACGCGTCTTCCTTCATTTTTGTGCCCAACAACGACAAAGTGTGTATTCATTCATTTTCATGCGAAAAATCAAATACACTTCAAAAATCGTTCATTTTCGTGCACCACAATGACATTTTGTGTCTTCGTTCTATTTTGTGCACCATGATGACGCTATGTGTTGTTGTTCATTTTCTTGTCAAAAAGCAAACACCCTTAAAAACTCTTCATTTTTTTCCACAGCGATAACTATATAAGTTTTCGTTTATTTTGTGCACCATTCATTTTGGTGCACCGCAATGACATTTTGCACTTTCGTTCATTTTTGTGCGAAAAACCAAACACACTCAAGAAATAGTTCATTTTGGTGCATCGCAATGACATTTTGCGTTTTCATTTAATTTTCATATAAAAATGTAGACACACTCCAGAAAGCATTCATTTTCATGCACCGCGATAAAATTATGCGACTTCCGTCATTTTCATGCACCATGATTACATATGCGCTTTCGTTCATTTTCGTCCAAATAAGTATTTTACGTTTTCGTTCATTTTTGTAGGAAATAATACACTCCAAAAAACGTTCCTTTTCATGCACCACAATAAAAGTATGCGACTTCTTTCATTTTCATGTGCCACGATGACATGCGCTTTCGGTCATTTTCATCCAAATACGCAAATACACTTCAAAATGCATTCATTTTCCTGCACTGCAATAACATTATGCGTCTTCCCTAACCTTCGTTCACCGCGATGATACTAAATGATTTCCTCAATTTTCATGCGAACAAGAAATCACACTCCAAAATCAATCATTTTGTGCATCGTGTCGACATTATGTGTCTTTGTTTATTATCGTGCACTGCGATGATACTATGCATTTTCGTTAATTGCTATGCAATAAAGCAATCATACTCCAAAAATTGTTCACTTTCATGCACAGCGATGACATTATGTGTTTTAATTCATTTTTGGGCCAAAAACCAAACACACACAAAGCAAGATACAGGTAGGGGTTTAGTGCTTTGTGAGGGGAAAATGGGTGCTCCCCGGACTCCATCCGTTTTGAAGCAGTGTGAGGGTCTCGCTCGCGATCTGGTGCTGATCTCCCCGATTGGAACGAATCCAGCGAATTCGTTCTAAATTTCCTCAGAGACACATGTTCTCAACAAGATACAAGTAGCTCAAACCCAATTTGAATAGACTTTGGAATGCCAAATTGTTCTTTCAAAATCAGAGGTAAGCCCTATCCGAGCGGAGGTTTTTGAGGACCTTTGCACCCGGCTTGCATTGCTGAGAAAGTCAAACTCACAAAAACTCTCTTGTGGTCCCGACTCGCACATTATATCTGCGATAGGGGGAGTGGCAGAGAGCTCCAGTGTTCGCTCTCATGAGGAAATCCAGAATACGGGTACTACTGAGGATTTCTGTATTAGCTCTAAGGCAAGTGCAGGTAAACAGTATGCTAGGGAGGCTCATGTTCCTCTGGCACCGGCCCTTAGGCCTCTTTCGTTTAGGGGTAGGGGTGGGGGGTGTTTCCCACACAGGGGTGGTGCCCAGCTAGGTGGTAGACGTGGTCAAGAGACTAGGGATCTTCATGGGGCTGGATTGGGTGGAAATGAAACTCGAATTTAGGCGCCAATGTCAGAGCCGCTTAGTTCGACAAAGGAGATAGGTGGGACTACCATTGATCGTGTGGGTAAGGTGTTTCACAAATTGCCACAACCAAAATCTTGGGCCTCCTTGCTCATGAACTGAAGTATATCTTGCACTAACTTAGAATTTATGGAATCTACGGACCCAAACCATCCGAAAGTGGTTGAAATTGCAGGGGATTTGGTTGATGATAAGTCTTGGGAATCTTGCCTCGTGGGTTATATTCTAGAAGTCGATGTAGCTTTTGGCCTAGTTTGAGCTACGACAAGGACTTTGTGGGGCCAAGAGGGCCTGGTGGATGTGTATGGCACTGACAAGGGATTTTACATCTTTAAGTTTCGCAACATAGAAGCTATAGAGAACATCTCAGACAAGGGGCCTTGGCATTTTTCTGGGAGGCTCTTCATTTTGCGTCAGTGGAAAAAGCATCTTAAGCTTTCTAAGGAGGCTCTCTCTAAAATTCCCATTTGGGTCAAATTCCATGAGTTACCTCTTGAATTTTGGAATTCTTATTGTTTGAGTAGAATAGCAAGTGCAGTAGGTATTCCTCTCTTTTTGGACAGAGCCACAGGCATAAAGCAGCGTATCTCTTATGCGCGCGTTTGCATTGAAATTGATGCCGATAAGTCGTTGCCACATTCTGTCTTAATTAAATGTGAAGGGGATGTTGTGGCCATCCGAGTGGAATACCAAGGTTTACCCTCAATTTTCTCTCGTTGTAAAGCCTTTGGCCATGAGTTTAGTAAATGTAAGGACATTCCTATGGAGGGCCCGACTAATTGGACTCGGGTTGGGAAAGGGAAGGCAGATGTTTCGGTTCCTAAGAACACGGGCGGTTGGGACCATGTGGGCACTGATGAAGACATTTGATTTGGTTCTGGTAAGGAGGTCGCAGGAACTAGATTCACTTCTTGTTCTGGTGGCCCATGTGCAACTTTCGATGATAGCCAGAGTAGGGGCGATCAGGAAGTTGTGTGCACGTCGGGGTTATGCTAATGAAAAATAGTATAGATGCGGTTGAGGGGCCTGCTGTGGATTTAACTTTGTCAAACTCCTTTCAAGCTCTGCTGGATGAGGAAAATAGTGAGGATAAGGTTTTCGGGATACCGATTACCGTAGAGAGTAAGCAGGCTAAGCAGTCTAGTGGTAAGAAAAAGAAGAAACTATCTTTTGGTACCACAGGTTGGTAGCTCTACCCTGTGGGGTTTTGGTTTGTTCCCCCACGCGGGTTGTACGTGGAATTTGTTATGTTAGCTAGTTTCCCCCACTGCCAAAGGGCGATCAAGTGGTTTATGGTGTTTTTTTTTGTCTTGTTTGGTTAGTTATGTAATCACCTGGGGTATGCCCCTTGGAAACATGTATTTTTTCTTTTTTATGTCACAATTAATTACTCAAAACAAAATGTTCATTTTGGGGCACCGCAACGATAGTATGCATCTGACATTATCCGTTTTCATTCATTTTCTTGTGAACCAGCAAACACAATCCAAAAACCCTTCATTTTCGTGCACTACGATAAATTTATATCTTTTTTTTATTCATGTTCGTGCACCGCAATTATACTATGTGTTTTTCTTCATTTTCGTGCCAAAAAATAATAACACTACGAAAAACTCTTCATTTTGGTGCACCACAATATCTTTGAAACTTTTCGTTCATTTTTGTGCTGAGAAGCAAAAAAACTCCAAAAATCGGTCATTTTTATGCACCGCAGTGATACAATATGTTTTCCTTTATTTTCATGCCAAAAAATAATAACACTCCAAAAACTCATCAATTTGGTGCACCGCGATATCTTTATTAGTTTTCGTTCATTTTCGTGCGAAAAAGCAAATACACTCCAAAAATCGATTGTCTTCGTGCATCACGGTGATATTGTGTGTTTTTCTTCATTTTCATGCAAAAAAACAATAACACTCCAAAATTCGTTCATTTTGGTGCAACGCAATAACATTTTGCGTTTTCATTCAGTTTCGTGCGAAATTATTTTACACTCTAAAATGCGTTCATTTTCATGCACCGCGATAAAATTACGCAATTTCTTCATTTTCATGCACTGCGAAGACAATACGCGTCTCTGTTCATTTTTGTGCACCACGTTGATATTATGTGATTTCCTTCATTTTCATGTGAAAAAGCAATCACACTCTAAAATTAGTCATTTGCGTGCATTGTGACGGCATTATGCATCATTGTTCAATTTCATGCACTGCGATAATATTATGTATTTTTGTTAATTTTCGAGCAAAAAAAGCAATCACACTCCAAAAATCATTTGCTTTCATGCACTGCGGTGACATTACATGTTTTCATTCATTTTCTTGCCAAAAACCAAACACACCAAAAAGCATCCATTTTTGTGTGTCGCGACAACATCATGCGCCTTCCTTCATTTTTGTGCCCCATGACGGCATTATATTTTCTTTTTCTTTTTCGTGCGAAAAATCAAATACACTCCAAAAATCGTTCATTTCCGTGCACCACAATGACATTATGCATCTTCGTTCTATTTTGTGCACCATGATGACTTTATGCGTTGTTGTTCATGTACTTGTCAAAAAGCAAGCACCCTTAAAAACCCTTCATTTTCGTCCACCGCAAAAACTATATAAGTTTTCGTTTATTTTTGTGCAAAGAAGCAAACGCAGTCCAAAAACTGTTCATTTTCGTGCACCGCAACAACATTATGCAACATCGTTTATTCACTTGCACCGTGATGATACTATGTGTTTTCCTTTACTTTTGTGCTAAAAAGCAATAACACTCAAAAAAATCATTCATTTTGGTGCACCGCAATGACATTTTGAAGTTTTGTTCATTTTTGTGCGAAAAACCAAACACACTCAAGAAATAGTTCATTTTGTTGCACTGCAATGACATTTTGCGTTTTCATTCATTTTTGTATAAAAAAGTTGACACACTCCAGAAAGCTTTCATTTTCATGCACCGCGATAAAATTATGCGACTTCCTTCATTTTCATGCACCACGATGACATTATGCGCTTTCGTTCATTTTCGTTCAAATAAGCATTTTGCGTTTTCATTCATTTTCGTGGGAAATAACACACTCCAAAAAGCATTCCTTTTCATGCACCGCGATAAAATTGTGCGACTTCCTTCGTTTTCATGCATGACAATGACATGCGTTTTCGTTCATTTTCATCCAGATCCGCAAATATACTCCAAAATGCATTTATTTTCGTGCACTGCAATGACATTATGTGTCTTCATTCACTTTCGTGCACCGTGATGATTCTATATGCTTTGCTTCATTTTCGTGCGAAAAAGAAATAACACTCTAAAAATAGTTCGCTTTCATGCTTTGCGATGACATAATGCGTTTTCATTCATTTTTACGCCAAAAATAAAACACACACAAAAATATTCATTTTGGTGCACCATGACAACAATATTCGTTTTCATTCATTTTCTCGTGAACAAGCAAACACAATCCAAAAACTCTTTGTTTTCATGCACCGCGATAAATTTATAACTTTTTTTTGTTCCTTTTCGTGCACAGCAATGATACTATGTGTTTTTCTTCATTTTCGTGCCAAAAAACAATAACACTCCAAAAAAACTCTTCATTTTGGTGCACCAAGATATCTTTATAAGTTTTCGTTCATTTTCGTGCGAAGAAGTAAATACACTCCAAAAATTGGTTATTTTTGTGCACCGTGATAATACTATATGTTTTCTTTCATTTTTGTGCCGAAAAACAATAACACTCTAAAAACTCATCATTTTGATGCACCATGATATTTTTATAAGTTTTTGTTCATTTTTGTGCGAAAAAGAAAATACACTCCAAAAATCGATCATTTTCAGGCACCGCGGTAATACTGAATTTTTTTTCTTCACTTTCGTGCGAAAAAACAATGACACTCCAAAGTTCATTCATTTTGGTGCATCGCAATAACATTTTGCATTTTCATTCAGTTTCGTGCGAAATTGCTTACACACTCCAAAATGCGTTCATTTTCGTGCATCGAGAAAAAATTATGTGACTTCTTCGTTCTCATGCACCAAGATAAAAGTACGCATCTTTGTTCATTTTTGTGCACCGCGATGATACTATGTGTTTTCTTTCATTTTTGTGTGAAAAAGCAATCACACTCTAAAATGAGTCATTTTCGTTCATCGTGACGGCATTATGCGTCATTGTTTATTTTCGTGCACCGCGATGATATTATGCATTTTAGTTTATTTTCGTGCAAAAAAGCAATTATACTCCAAAAATCATTCGCTTTCATGCATTGCAATGACATTATGGGTTTTCATTAATTTTCGTGCCAAAAACCAAACACACACCAAAAAGTGTTCTTTTTTGTGCACCGCGACAACATTATGTGTCTTACTTCGTTTTGTTCCCAACGACGACAATATGCATTTTCATTTATTTTCATGCGAAAAATCAAATACACTCCAAAAACTGTTCATTTTCGTGCACTGCAATGACATTATGCGTCTTCGTTCTATTTCGTGCACCAAGATGACTTTATGTGTTGTTGTTCATTTTCTTCAGAAAAAACAAACACTCAAAAACTCTTCATTTTTGTCCACCGCGATAACTTTATAAGTTTTTGTTCATTTTTCTGTGAAGAAACAAATGCACTCCAAAAATTGTTCATTTTCGTGCACCGCAACAACATTATGCATCTTCGTTCATTCTCTTGCACCGCGATGATACTATGTGTTTTTCTTCACTTTTGTGCTAAAAGGAAATAACACTCAAAAAATCCTTCATTATGGTGCAATGCAATGACATTTTGCAGCTTTGTTTATTTTTGTGCGAAAAACCATACACACTTAAGAAATAGTTCATTTTGGTGCACCGCAATGACATTTTGCGTTTTCATTCATTTTTGTATAAAATAGTAAACACTCTAGAAAGCATTCATTTTCATGCATCGCGATAAAATTGTGCGACTTCCTTCATTTTCATGCACCACTATGATAGTATGCGCTTTCGTTCATTTTCATCCAAATAAGCATTTTTCGTTTTCATTCATTTTCATAAGAAATAACAGACACACTCCAAAAATCTTTCCTTTTCATGCACCGCGCTAAAATTATGCGACTTCCTTCATTTTCATACACCACGATGACATGCGTTTTCATTCATTTTCGTCTAAATACACAAATTGTGAGATCCAGTACCTTGTTATTTTGGGAAATGTATTTATGACTTATTTCTTTTCGTTATAAGCATGCCTCGATGTTCTGTTAATGCTTTTTGTGTTGCTTAGAACAACATGTTTAGGAATACGTGTGATGCATGTGGGGATTTGGCTTAATTCCTTTCTTAGGTTTCCAACCCAGGGATGACCGCTCGAGCGGTGGGTGTCCGCTCGAGCGGGGTAGTGGTAGAGTGGTTGTCTGAGAGATGACCGCTCGAGCGGGGTAGTGGTAAAGTGGTTGTCCGAGAGATGACTGCTTGAGCGGTGGGTGTTTGCTCGAGCGGGGTAGTGGCAGAGTGGTTGTCCGAGAGATGACCGCTCGAGCGGTGGTTGAGCGCTCGAGGGGTGGTGCCTAGGCGCGACTTTTTATAAAAGCTATCAGCCTTGGTTTTTTAGCCAAAACAATATCTTTTCAAGCCTATCTCTTCCTCTACACCTTTTCTCTACCTTCTCTCTAGCTTTCGGGAGGCCTGGGGTTTGGTTTTTGGTGGTTGAACAGCAGATCCGCATTATTCGGGTTGAGAGCTTCATATCCATCCAAGCGAATTCTCGTTCTGACGAAGTTCAATTTTGCGGCATCAAGCTTTTAGCTCTCTAGGGTAGGATTCTAGACTATCCTACTGTATAAGGGTGTTTCATGCAATTATATGTATTTTCACCAGGTAAAAAATACGCTAACTGTCATATTTATGCTTAAACCTTGCTTTATATGGATAAAAAGCATGTTTATCACTTTTCTTCGTTTATCTGCTTATATGACATGTGGTTAGAGGGTTTTCAAAGGGTTTTCTTGAAAACGGTGATTTTTAATGATAAATCTCAACATTTTATGTTTAGGAGGTTTGGAGCCAACCTTTGGGGTTGAGTCTCAGTGTTTGAATATTTTGTTGAAAACAGGGAAAATGTTTTTTTGGAAATGTTTTTGTGATCTTCAAGTTGATGGATGGATCTATATACATGTATAATGTATATCTGTGAAAGGTTTTGATAAACGGTTCGATTTTCAAGAATGATTATCTAGATGTACCGGAATGACGTGTATGTGGCACGAGTTGCCCTCGGTGTAAGTCCAAAAACGTGCGCACAGTAGGTACTCAAGTCCTTCGGGTTAATCCCCGTAAACTAAGATGGATGGGTGCTTAGCCCCCTCGGGGTTATAGCCCGTAAATTAAGCATTCATCGTGGTGCTCCGTATAGAACCTGTGTGTATCTAGGCGATCCCACGATATTTGGGGGTTAAATACTAGACAAGGGTCTATAGTTGCTACCTCTGTCGTGTGAGAGTCGGTACATAGGATTGAATCATCTTTTTCGTGATGGAACATTCTGCGAGGGAACAATATTTTGATTACTGTTTTTCCTTAATTGCAGTGGTTTATTTGTATTTTTCTGCAATACCTGGTTTGAATGATAAAACATGAATTTTATGAAATAAAACCGTTTCGGGAGACTTGTGTAGTCTGGTGGGAAAAGGTGGGGTTTGTGAAAAATTATTTTGGATTATGTGGTTGAGTGTAGCTCCCACCCTATGTGATTACATATTGCCTGCTTTACAGTTTTATAATCTGCTTCTATTAGACTTCGGCTTACGGGTGAAAATTTTTCTGTAAAAACATTTTCAGGTAATGATATGGATGATGAGTAGCTCGGAGGTGCCCGTGGTAACGGAAGACTTTTTATAGTTTTTCTTTTGGGTTTGCCTGTTCCTGAAGGCAAGTTTTGTACGCCATAAGGCGATATATTGTACGCATGTTGAACTGTTGTTTTGTGTTTATGAGACATACACTTTGTTGGGTTTTTCATTGGTTTCAACGTGCGAATTTTAATATATGAAAACCTATACTTTCATATAAAATGGATGTTTGATGAATTTTCACGTGACTCTAGGTTTTGGGGCGTGACACAAATACACTCTAAAATGCGTTCATTTTCGTGCACTACAATGACATTATGTGTCTTCCTTCACTTTCGTGCACCGCGATGATACTCTATGCTTTCCTTCATTTTCGTGCTAAAAAGAAATCACACTTCAAAATCAATCATTTTCGTGTATCGTGACGGCATTATGTGTCTTTGTTTATTTTTTGTGCACCGCGATGATACTATGCATTTTTGTTAATTTCTATGCGAAAATGCAATCACACTCCAAAATAGTTCGCTTTCATGTACAAGGATGACATTATGCGTTTTTATTCATTCCTGCGCTAAAAACCAAACACACAAAAAACGTTTATTTTGGTGCACCATGTCAACAATATGCGTATGACATTATCCATTTGCATTCATTTTCTTGTGAACAAGCAAACACAATCCAAAAACTCTTCATTTTCGTGCACCATGATATTTTTTTTTTTGAGTAATTAAATGTAACATAAAAGAAGAAAAAAAATATACAAGTTTTCAAGGGGCTTACCCTAAGATGTTACCACATAAAACCAAAAAACAAAACAACATTAACCTGTTAACACACATATCCCTCGTTCAGCAGCGGGGAAACAGTTCAAGGACCACCAGAGGACCGCTTCTTTTTCTTTTTGCTCTTACTATCCTTCAATCTTGATTTATGCTATACTGTAGATAACGGATTCTCCTCATCAGCGACATCTAAAAGGGCTCGGAATGAATTGGAGGAGAGAACTTCATTTACCGCTTGCTCCCTTGCACTCACAACTGCGGCAACCGATTCTGGGGTCTGTTCAGGAACACAATCTAGTAACCGTTGCAATTTCGCACTGATGACTTCATATTCTTCCTCAGAAAATGGCTGGAGGCCAGAACGGACAACTTGCTCTTCCTTCTCAATCAATTCATCGACACTAGAAAGAACATTTTCGAACTGGCTAAACATCGGAGACCGAGCATCACATGGCTCCCTGATAACCATCACTGTTGGAGTTGTTGCCACAGAAATTGCTTTCTTTCTAGGAACCACACAATTACCCGCATCCACATGTGAAGGAGGAACTTCATGCTCCACCAGAGAACCATCCGTCTCAGCATTAATCACCTCACTCAATTACATTGGGGTGAGACTCTGGCACCACAACCTCAACAGTGTCCACTTCCTTCTGACCACTCTTGTCCACCTTCTTCCCTTTACCAATTCAGGTCCACTCTTTCTGGCTCGCAATTGGAGCATCCTTGCATTTACTCAAATCGTGGCCAAAGGCTTGACAGCGAGAGCAAACCGAGGGTAAACCTTGGTATTCCACGGGAACGTCCACAACCTCACCTTCACATTTAACCAAGACTGGATGCGGCAACTCCTTAGCGGCATCAATTTCAATGCAAACCTGAGCATATGAGATGCGTTGCTTCAAATCCGTGGCTCGATCAAGATAGAGAGGGACACCGACTGCACTTGCAATTCTACTCATACACTCAGCATTCCAGAATTCAAGGGGAAGTTCATGGAATTTAACCCAAATAGAAATTTTAGAGAACCTCTTTTGAAAGCTTAAGTCTCTTCTTCCATCAACTCAAGATCAAGAGCCTTCCTGAGAAGTGCCAAGGGCCCTTATTTAGGATGGTCTCCATAGCTTCTATACTGCAAAATTTGAAAATATAAAATCCCTTGTCAGTCCTGTATACAATCCTGTATACATCCACCAAGCCCTCTTGCCCTCACAATGTTCTAGCCGTGGCTCTAACCAACCCACAAGGTACAGTTCCCAACGCTTCTCATCAACTAAATCACCTGTAATTTCAACAACCTCAGGACGGTCAGGGTCCTTAGATTCCACAAATTCAAGTTTAGAGCTAGATACACTTCGGTTCATGAGTAAAAAGGCCCAGGATTTTAGATGCGGCATTTTGTCAAGCACCTTGCCCTCATTATCACTAGATTCAGAAACTACCTTCTCCTTATTCAATCCAGACTGAGAAACCATGGGGGCCCAAGGCCTAGCAATCCCAACAGCCTGCTTCACCCCCTGAAGGGGTATATTCAAATCGCGATTGCCAAACCGAGTGCCTCCCCGAAATGGGATGCGCCCGCCTCCCCTGCCTCTAGTGGAAACCGAGTGGGTCGTTCTCGGCAAAGCTCCCAAATGACAAACATCCTCAACCGTAACATTGACCGAATCCCTAGCATTTGGATCTCCAACAACGACGGGCTTAAGCGGCAACTCTGTACTGGGAATGCGATAGGGCTCTACTGGCCTTCCGCCATGGATAGTTTCCAGGTGGGCTTCAAAAGCCTCCATCTGATCCTTACCAAGAGGGCTAAGCCCTAGCCGTGCGCGATTCAGGGCCCCAGCCGCGACCTGCCTAAAACCATGGAGATTCTCCATCTCGCAGTCCGACAGAGCATCACTCGGTTGCTCCGCGCCCATGGAAGACTGGTTTGCCGACAGGGCATCACTCGTAAGTCGTCCATCCACTCCCGTAGCATCACAAGGGAGAGGGGAAACCCTAGGTTGCTCGGCGCTTACAGAGATGGGAGCATCCAACCCATGTTTTCGTATGGGGGAAGACCCCCCTAAACTCGGATCAATCATCGCAACAAAGAACAGGGAATTCGCACCTTCAATCTCACCATTTTCGCACCTAGTTTCTAACGGACTATCTTTCAAATTTGGCTTGTGATAGTAAAATTATACCACGATAAATTTATAATTTTTTTTTTTTTTGTTCATTTTAGTGCACCACAATGATACTATGTTTTTTTTTTTTTTTCGTGCCAAAAAACAATAACACTCCAAAAACTCTTTATTTTGGTGCACCACGATATCTTTATAAGTTTTCATTCATTTTTGTGCGAAAAAGCAAATATACTTCAAAAATTAGTCATTTTTATGCATCGTGGTGATACATGTGTTTTCTTTTACTTTCGTGCCAAAAAACAATTGCACTCCAAAAACTCATCATTTTGGTACACCACGATATCTTTATAAGTTTTTTATTAAATTAAATTACTAACAATTATATTTAATTGATTTCTTTAATAGTTTCTTAAGACCTCCCATTTAACTTATTTGATATGTTAGATTATAAAATTCACCTACAGAATTTTACACGATCAAAAGTTAAAAGTTTTTTTAAAGAGAGTATCATCAATCCCATGCCGGGATCTGAATTATATCAATAATTAATATTCACTATATACATAATGCTATTATCCAACTCACCAGAATTATAGACCCATAAAAGATTGTACAATTTAATGAATTAAAATAATGAATATTAAATATACATATTTAATAACTATTTTGGGATTAAGAGTACAAGCACTCATAATAACCATATGGTGTAAATTAATTTATATAGTTAATATAAAATTAATTATCCTAACACGGTTCTTTCAATACATGCAAGGTGTACTAGCATAATTAGTCGAAATAATTATCGAAATAATTATTATTTTCCATAATCAAGACAGATCTACTAAAATAATGTGCTACAGCCCTTTCGATGGTGTGTCCAGTTCTATTTAAAACTGTGAATCAAAAATTTATAATTTACAAAAATCGATAATTTAATCTTTCGTATGTAAGCCAAACTCTACATACCAAATTAACTACTATATAGAATAAAAGACACTTATACACAATATTAAATAAATAATAAAATGCATACATTGCTCATATAAATTCCTATTAAAATAAAAAAAAGTCTTTATTAATAAATAAAAATAAATACCAAAATCTAATGCATGATTCTTAGTAGACAACCCTAACATTATATAACCTACATCTCACTCCAAGACAATAAGTATTATGGCACTCACTTGTCCCATCTTCCGTGGAAAGACTCCTCATAGGTCTCATCCTAGATTCAATTAACTACCTTTTGGGTCAAATGGTTCATTAGTTTGGCCAATTTTGAAAAATTCTGTAAGAACCTTCTATAGTACTTGACTTGCCGTATAAAACTCAGTATCTCAAACACCGACTTTAGTGGTTTCTAATCTAACACCGCCTCTACTTTAATTGGATCAATCGGTATCCCTCTCTTGATATAACGTGACCCAAGAACTTCGCTTCTTCTAAGTAAAACTGGCACTTGGGTTTGCATACAGTTTCTTGTCCCTCAAGACTTGAAAAACGATCATTAAGTGTTGTTTGTACTCCACTTCTGATTGTGTGTATGCCAATATACTATCAATGAGAATGACGATAAATTGGTCCAAATATGGCAAGAAAATCTTATTCATCGGACTCATAAATATTATCGGTGCGTTGGCTAGCCCAAGTGGCATTACCACGATCTCATATTGACCATATCAAGTTCAGGAAGAGACCAAAATCTCAAGATATAATGATAGTACAAGAGCCCAATTTTAAAACCTCGTAATTTAATAGATCCAAACCGGTAAGAATTAGATTAACCAAATTAAATTTACGATCTAAAATCCTACAATTCCATAAAATAACGTAGAATTATAATTATAAAAAAATAATAGTAATAATAATAATAAATAAACAAAAAAATAAATAAAATAAAATACAAATAAAACAAAAGACCATAATACCCCTCATGGCCGACCCACCTACTAGTGCCAAGTGGCCTACTTCAAAATTTTAATTTAAAACAATTCTCATGATGCCAACTTCTTTTAATAAATCAAATATTGCCATAATTGCCCACTAATCATCTTAATTAAATAAACTAAATATTAAGGGCCCGTTTGGTAACGTTTACAGTTTTTTGTTTTTGTTTATAAGAAACAAAAAATATGTTTTTGCTTATGTTTATAAAAAAACAAAAACAAAAACATGCTTGTAGCATAAAATGTTTGAAAAGTGGGAGTTAGATGTTACGGATGAATCCAATCAAAATTTATTTACAAACAAGTGACAACACATTTTTTCTGTTCTTAAAATTTCATAAATTTTGAAAACTGTTTACAATTTTTTGAAAATAAAAATAATTACCAAACATGTTTTCATTTACAGTTTACAAAAAAAACAGAAACAGAAAACATAAACATTACCTAGCGGCACCTAAATATTGTAAACAATTATAAGAATAAATGAATTCTATCCAATTATATTAAAACAATTAAAATTGGGTAAATTACAGTGACCTCCCTTGAGATTTAGTAAAATATCAACCATCACCCATGTAGTTTCTGAAATGTCATTAACCTCCCTTATGGTTTAGGTTTTGCATCAAATTAGTCCAATCATTAAATTTTCGCTCAGTTGTGCCTTGTTTGGCGTGTTTTTTGAATAAATATTCATGATCCAATCCGTTTATTAGATAGAACTCGTCAAGTTTGTTTATTATATAAAAATTCAGATTCGTATGATACCTATACCTAAGTGATTGAATAACATTTGTTTAACAATATTTTTTAAAATTATAATGTTTATTTATTTATTTATTAGGAGATCTTATTCAATCACTAAGTTACAGATATCAGATGAATCTGAATTTTTAAATGCTAAACAAACTCGACGACTTCTACGTAATGAACGGATTGGATCATAAAATTTTATTCAAAAAACACGCCAAACAAAGCACAGCTAAGCAAAAATTTATTACTTGGACTAATTTGATACAAAACCTAAACCAGAAATGAGCTTAATGACATTTCAGAAACTATATGGGTGGTGGTTAATATTTTACTAAATCTCATTGGAGGTCACTGTAATTTACCCATTAAAATTATATACACCAAATTATAAAATTAAGTTAAAAGTAAACATATTTCTAAAAAGGCTTAAATTTACCTACGCCTCACTACAACTATAATCAAACCTTACAAAATTAGTCCTAAATTATAAAACTAATGTACTAACCTTAAAATTTATAATTTAACTCAATTTTATGAAAAAGTGATTAAAAATATTCATTAGGTTAATTTTTAGATATTTTTTTTAGACAATATAGTATAATTATAGCATCATATATCACAAACTCACAAAGCCACCACCATGGCTCATGGTTTTACCATGGCCAGTTCCCGCCTCCCCTTGGAAGCCCTGACACTCTTGCTTACTCAAACCAATTGCATGCAAAAATATTAGCTTGAAACCTTACAACCGTCATCACACCCACCACACCTTTGGCTACAAAACCTCCGACTCTTCCCTCACCTTGGCCGAAACACCCCTCCCCCTTGGTCCCAAATTTTTTGATTTTTTTGCCTAAGTGTTGAGAGAGAATGGAGAAGAAAAGAGAAGGAGAAGAAAGAAATAAGAAAGAAGGATACAAGCAACAAAGCTTAAATCCTTTGTCTTCAATCTTTAAGAATCAAACTCAAGGGTAGGAAAATTCTTCTAAACCTCCCAATTACAACTCAAATCTTGTCTCTCTCCCTCCATTCTTGAAGATTAAAAATCAAATAAAGTAAAGAAATTAAGTTAAATAAACTAGAAGTTAGGTTCGAAATTGATTTTGAGTGTTCTTAGTGTTTGATGTTTTATATGCATATAATCCATTTTAATTTATGAACTCTTGATAATTTTAATATTTTGGAGCTTACATATTTTAAAATAAAAATGATCCGTTTAAAGAAAATTTAAGAGCTAAGATATCATGACGTTAGAACAAGTTAGGGGTGCATAGATTTAATTCTTTATTTTCACTGCTTGTTAGTCACTACTTTGAAAAATCAGAACTTATTCTAGCAAAATCTCCTAAGGTCAAATCTTGAGTCCAAAGAGAGGTATTTGAGTTATCATCCTTACAAAATTGGACTAAACTCATTTGCATACATAAAACTCGAGTTATGAATTTTCTACCAAAATGAGCAAAATCTGGACCACCCCCCTTTGTAAAGGCAAAAATCTTATTTTCATAGCCTTAAATCCAAATAGTTTCTTCATGAAAGTTGTAGTAACATTTTTATCTATCTACTCACCAAGAATGAGCCATTTTCCTTAAGTTTTGATGGGCCAAAAGCCCTTTGCATATTGTTGATCTTGATCAATACTTTAAGTTTAAATTGTCTATCCTTTTTTTATATAAATTAAAACCTCCATTTTTGTAGCCCAAATGAAAAAATGTTCTTCATATCCAATGTTATATAGTTATTGTTCAAAAATATTTTAAAAAGGAGTTGATTTGGACCCCCAAACGCAATTTATACTCTCTATTTTTGAAATAGAACTTGAGGCTAACTCTATGTTTAGACACCCTTTCTTAGGAGGCCCAAAACTCAAATTTTCTTTACAGAAGTGGACTAAGTGTTCTTCATAAAACTTTTAGAAGACATCAAAATCTACGACATATACAAAATTCACCATTTTAGGAGTTTGTTTGATACCTTAAATGTATTTTACAAAAGGCTACATACTTCTAGGATTTTTATGTTGTAACAGGGGACTGATTTGGGTATCTACTTTTTAGGGTTTAAATCACCTAGAGATCTTAGGAATTCTCAAAAGTGTCATCTATACGAGTTGTAGATAATGTATTAATCTACCACATATCCAAAAATCGGCCCAATCGAAGTCAATTTAATGCCCCAAACATATTTTATAAAATTTATCAAATTGAGCCTTATTTTAGTATAAGTGTCAAAATTGGCCTTTTACCAGTGTGATTGTGTGCTAAGTGTGGTGTGATTTGTAAGCCTAAAATATTTTAAGTATCTTTAATTGGTATGTGATATCCTCTAACATAATTATGTGATTTAGTTTATACGAGTTTCTTGTATTCATAATTTATTCCAAATGTGCTTAGTGTTAATTTATTAATTTTTTGTTATTTTCTCACGACTTGGCATAATCATTGCATCGCTTGCATTAGTATATCCATTCATAGGATGAGACATGCATTACCATCATTGGGTTGGGATATACAAAAATTACACAAATAATAGCGGTGAATGAAATGAACCCTAGGGTGATACTTATTCTAGGCGAGATCCCGTGGTTATATTGATGAAATGATTTTGGGGTAATGCCCCACAGCTTGTATGCCATGATAAAATATTTTTCAGCTAAATGACATGATATGATGTGATGTGAAATTTTGAGGTGAAGGTGGTTCAAGTGACAAAATAATTTGTGTTAGAATATACGTTGATCTCATACTAGACCATAACTTGAGATTCGATGGCCCTAAGTGTTAAATTGTCCATGCTCTTGTTGTCGGGATGACCCTATTGGATACTTAGTTCGACTACATAGTCATCCCACAGCTAACATAGTGCTTGATATTGGTCGGTAGGGCGAGATCCCGTGGTTATATTGATGAAATGATTTTGGGGTAATGTCCCCCGACTTGTATGCCATGATAAAATATTTTTCAGCTAGATGACATGATATGATGTGATGTGAAATTTTGAGATGATATTTCATGGTGAAGGTGGTTCGAGTGACAAAATAATCGATGTTAGAATATACGTTGATCTCACACTAGGCCTTGACTTGAGATTCGAGGGCCCTAAGTGTTAAATTGTCCATGCTATTGTTGTCGGGATGACCCTATTGGATACTTAGTTCGACTACATAGTCATCCCACAGCTAACATAGTGCTTGATATCGGTCGGTAGACTTGGTCTGTGATGCTTGATTAGGGTTAACACGGTTAGAATGACTTAGTAATTAATTAACCTTAGTAATAAATTGAAAGGCTTTCATCATTAACTTCATAACATCTGCTGATTTGTCATTATACTTTTGCCTAAATTTCTCACTTTTATACATTGTTGTTATGGAATATCCTGTTAAGGTGATTATCTAGGACTGGATGATACTTGAGTTGTTTAGTTTAGGTTTTATAGAGTTTTCTTTCTGGATTTTGGCTCATGGCGTTGTTGCTACAATTATAGATGAAGCTTTTGATTAGAGATAGGAATTTTTAGAAGGATGAGGTTTTGGAGCCATGTGAAGAAGATCAAATTTCTTTGTACCCTTTTATTGTTGCACTCTAACGGTAATAGTTGCTTTTGTTTCTATTCGAACAAAAATTATTATAGGTTGAATGTAGTTATAACTTTTGACGTATTTATTGAGAAAAATCTAATGCTTATGGATGTATTTACCTATGATTTAATTATAAAATTACTCGTGAGCATAATCTCTATTATTATATGTATGTCTTAGCGTTCTCGAGATTTAGGGCATTTTAGATAGTGCATACGAATCAAATCAAACACAGTGCAGAACATGCAACAAGACAACAAAAAAATTGTACTGCACGAAACCTTCTAGACGAACGAAAAACCATCCGAACGAAAACTAGATAGAAAATCTTGACTTTTTGAACCCCCAAAAACTAAAACCCAGTGACCCACAAGTTAGAATGGGGATTATACATGCATAATCCTTTTGGTTTGATCAAGTTTTAATACTTGACTAATTGAACCCTCAAAATCAACACGGTGAGCCGACATTCTCGTCTTCGATTAGATCTTCTGCTAAATACTAAAACATGAACTAAGCGTGGGCTTAGATCCACCGTATGCCAAACCTTTTCTAACTATCTTTCTTTTTCTCTGCTTCTCACAACACGTGCAAATCCAAAGAGACGATATAATCTGATATATATGTATGTACTAGTGGCCAGGGTTATAATATATATATATATATGCAACAGCAGAAACTTAAGTAGTAAATAAGACATGAATTTTTAATGTAATTAGAAAAATTCACTTCAACCGAGAAACAATTTTCTAAAACATAAATTAAAAAATATACCACTAAATAATTATAATTGCACTCTCCACCTTATTTTAAAAAATTATTTTTTAGCTCATGTTATTAAATATTTATTATTCTTCACACGTTAAAATTACTGATACCAATCAATTAAATTAAATTACTGACAGTTATATTTAATCGATATCTTCCAAATTTCTTCAAGATATTTTTCTTAACTTGTTTAATATGTCCGACTACAAAATCTACCTAGAGGGTTTGACATAAATTAAACTTATAAGGTTCATTAGAGGGGTATAATCAATTCCTATTTAAGACGTGAATTCCGTTAATAATTAATAGCTACCATATAGTAATACCGTTATTCAACTAAGAAGGCTTATTGACCCATAAAGATTGCACTCTTTAATTAATTAAAATAACGAACATTAAATATATGTTTTTAATAATTATTTCAGAATTAAGAGTATAAGAACTCATAATAACAATGAGTTGTGAATTATTTTATATAGTTAGCATTAAAATAATTACCCAATGCGATCCTATTTAATACACACGAAGTGTACTAGCACAATGAGTGAGAACTATAGTCGAAGCTATACTGTTCCTCATAAGCAAGACATATCTATTAAAATACTATGCTACAGTCCTACCAATAGTGCGTCCAATTCCATCTAAAATTGTAAACTATAACATTTATATTCTACAAGAACTGATCATATAATCTTTTGTGTAAAACCAAACTTTGCACACCATATTAACTATTATGTAGAATAAAAGACACTCATGCATAACATTAAATAAACATTGTAACGCAAATATTGCTCTTACAGATTCTCACTAAAATGAAAAAATATATTTTATTAATAAGTAAAATCAGTACCAAAACATCTATTACACAAAGCATGCTTTTTAGTATACAACCACAGCAGTTCGAAAGGCCGTCCTTGAGATGCCCTCTTCTCTAACCCACAACTAGTGATAACCGAAACTAAGATCGATCTTAGAGTAGCACGTCGATATTCTCAATTGGTCAAACAAATCGTCGATCCATAGAAGTAATAACGATTTTTCATCATGGCTGTAATACTCCAAATTTTAAATAATTTAATTATTAAAGTAAATAAAATTGAATATATAAGTTAAAAATAGATTAACAAAATTGTATTAAAAAAACATGTTGGAATTGGAATTTAAGATAATCTTAATAAAAAAAAGATTTGAAATAACTAAATGATAATGGTAGAGATAGTTGGAAAATATATAATATGATGGTGGGGAAGTGGGGAAAGGAAGAGATGGTGGGAAAATAAAAAATAGAAAAATTTGAGAATTAGTCTTTTTTTAGACTTCGTAGGAGTTTTAGTTCTACCATATTTATTTTGCTAGTTTTAATCTTATCATAAATGAAGATAAAATTTTATGACTAATTCATCCATATTTAAAAGATTTGATTTTCTTTTTCTATCATATTTGAAGTTTGAATTTGAGAAATCTAAACCCTAGCAATATAAACCATATTCGTTGCCTCTATCTCCTCATTTCCTACCCTAGCAGCACCGACTCTTTCTTTCTCTCTCTCTCTCTACAAAACTGAAGCGATGCTAGCCTCTCACCACTGTGGTTGCCCCGCACCGCCATAGTCGCACCTCGTTGCCCCTGTCGCTACCGCCAACACGAGCCACCTCTGTCGTGGCCAGATCTCGTTGCTGTCGCCTCTCAACGCTGTTTCTTATCACTGCCGCCTCCACCTAAACCTCCGCCGCCTTCATGTCCATCTTTCACCACCATCACCACCTACCCCTCCCCCGCCACCTAAACATCCGCCAGCTTCATCTTCGTCCTTCTAGCGTGCGAACAATTTACAAAGAGAGCAAGGTGTCGTCCTTCCTCGCCACTGCCCTCCATCGCCGTCGTCCTCTCTCGCTGACTTTGTTCACCGTCATCACCTTCAGGTTTTTTTAGGGCTGGGGTTTTCTGTGTGGCGTAGAATAAGGCGACGAACCAAAGGTGCGAGAGAGCAAGGCAACAAACAGTCGTGTAATACTATGTTTGTGCTATAGGGAACTATAGGCAGACTTCTAAATGATACATATAGTAGTTGTATCTGTATTTCTGTAATATGCAAAAATGGAAGGCAGAGTGCCAATTGATATATGTATCAGTTGACCCGATGCACTACATTTTTCCTGTTCCAATAACACAAACCCAACTGATACATGGAACTTAAATTGTAACTCTAGAAACCTAGAAATAATGTGAAAGAAACCTAAAACTTAAATTGAAGGATACAAATTTAACTTCATGTTTTGTGAGATACACTTAAAATATTAAATTATATTAATATAGAATAAAAATGATTATGGTTATGCATTTCAATGAATATACTGTATTTTTGTTGCAAATATGCTAATTGTAATAATTTTGATCATTACAAATGTTGAATCTATTTCGAATTTATCAGTGAATATGGTGATTATGATAAAGGTTAGTTGTTATTACGGATGTCGAATTTATCTCGAATTTTTTATTTTTGCAATGTTCATTCTGTTAAGATTGTATACTAAAAATCATGTATTAGATTTTGGTATTTGTTTTTTATTTATTAATAAAAATTATTTTTTTATTTTAATGAGAATCTACATGAGCAATGCATGCATTTCATTATTTATTTAATATTATGCTTAAGTGTCTTTTATTCTACATAATAGTTAATCTAGTATGTAGAGTTTGACTTACATACAGAAGACTATATTATCAATTCTTGTAGAATATAATATTTTTAGTTACAGTCTTATATGGCACTGGACACACCATCGAAAAAGTTATAATATAGTATTTTAGTAGATCTGTCTTAGTTATGGGGAACGTTAATTGTTTCGACAATTATTTTGTGTCATTATACTAATACAATTTGTGTGTATTGAACAGAACCGCGTTGTGATAAATAATTTTATATTGACTATATAAATTAATTTGCACCACATAATTATTATGAGTCATAGTACTCTTAATTCTAAAATAATTATTAAACACGTATATTTAATATTTGTTATTTTGATTCATTAAAGGGTGCAATTTTTTATGATTTTATAATCTCAATGAGTTGGATAAGGGCATTATGCATATGGTGGATATTAATTATTGACGAAATTCATGTCCCAACAAAGAATTGATGATATCTCTTTAAGGAAACTTATAAGTTTTGATCATGCCAAATCTTGCAGGTAGATTTTATAATCTAACATATTAAATAAGTTAAACAAAAAGTCTTAAGGAATGACTAAAGAGGTCGATTAAATATAATTTTTACTAATTTAATTTAATCGACGGATATCTGTAATCTTAACATTTAGATAACAATAAGCATTTAATAACAGGAGCTTTAATATTCATTTTTGAGAATAAGGCCGGGAGTGCAATTACAATTCTTTAGTGGTATGATTTGTAATTTATGTTTTTAGGAATTTGCTTCTAGGTTGAATTAGATTTTCCTAATTACATTAGAAGCCTGTGCTTTATTTACTCCTTAGATCTCTACAATAACTTATTTATATATCGTTATAATCTTGACCGCCAGATAACACATTCATTCAGTCTCTTAGGGTTTCTATGTGTTTGTGAGAACCAAAAAAAGGATAAGGCAACCAGACATGGTTAGGAACAAGAAGGATCAAACCCCATATTCTGTTCTTATTTTTGGCGTTTAGGAATACAGCATAAGATCTGAACGAAGACGGGATTATCGGTTTTCTTGCAGTGTTGATCTTTGAATTTAAGTTCAAGTGCTAAAACGTGATCAAACCAAATGGATCACGCATGTATAATTTTTATTTCGCCTTGTGGGTGTACCAAGTTTCAGTTTTTGGGTTTTAGGTATTGTTTCGTTCATCCGAATGGTTTCCCATCCATTCAGATGGTGCAGTGTTGTATAGTTTTTTTTGTTATATGTTCTTCGTTCCACGTCGCATTTGATTCGATTCATACGCGCCATCATTGTTTCCTAGGATTTTGATCCCTTCACATAGTTACTATGATGCCTTTAAGGATAGACTGGGGTGCGTACTTATGCAGGACGGGAAAGTGATGGCATATGATTTAAAGCAATTATATTCACATGAAAGGAATTATTCGACACATGACCTAAAACTTGCTATGGTGGATTTCGCCCTAAAGTCCTAGCAACATTACCTGAACAATTAATGGTTTGAGCACTACACTAACCATAAGAGCTTGAAGTACTTGTTCACCCAGAAGGACTTGAACATTAGGCAACGGCGGTGGATGGAATACTTAAAAGATTATTAGTTCACCTTGTCGTACCATCCTGGTAAGGCAAACGTTGTAGTTGATGCATTAAGTTGAAAATCAAGTGGCCTTATAACCAACCTAACTTTAAAGAAGTGGAAAATGTTGGAATCTTTTGGTGAGTTTAAACTCAACCCAAGGTGTGTTTAGGCGTTAAGGTAAGTACACTAGTGCTGCTCACAAAGGTCTTAGATGCACAGAAGTCCGATCAGGATAGTTTTCATGGAATCTCACATACCTACTGATGGCACCTCTATGAATTGGGTCGTGCACCCGAATGGAAGTTTGACATAGAACGAGTATTTATTATGAACGTAGATGGGTTGGGGAAGAAGTACTTAAGGAGTTTCATTAGTCCAGATTAGTGGTGCATCCTAGAGAGAACAAGCTGTATTAAGATCTTAAATGCTATTATTGGTGGTCCGGGATGAAGAAGGAAGTAGCAAAGGTTGTTGCAAAATGCTTAACATGTTAGTAAGTGAAGTAAGCACCAAAGACTGATCAAAAGGCAAAGTAAAAATGGGAACGTAAAACCATGGAATTCGTAACTAAGCTACCTTGATCACCTCATGGGAACGACACTGTTTGGGTGATCGTGGACAGTTTGACCAAGTCAACTCATTTCTTACAAATAATGTTTTCTAACACGCCATACTCACGAAGCCTATTATGCGTTCGAGAGATCATTCGATTGCGGAGTGCCCATGTCTATCATGTTAAATCGAGATCTGCGCTTTACTTTAAAGTTTTGGAGGAGTCTATAGAAGTCTTTGCGAACCAGTTTATACTTTTGTATAGCTTTTCACCTCTAAACTAATGGGTAATCTGAACGTATTATCCAAATGCTAGAAGATATAGAGTGGGCTTGTTGATCGTCAGTTTATTGGACTAAGGTGGGAGAAACAAATTTGATAGGATCAGAGTTAGCTCAAGAAACCACGAATAAGGTGAAGCTCACTCAGGAACGACTCATTATTACTCAGAGCAGGCAAAAGAGTTATGTCGATAGAAGGACTAGACACTTGGCCTATGAAAACGGAGATCACATCTTCTTGAAAATTTAACCACGTAGAGGGATCATCTATTTTGGAAAAAGAGAGAAACTTGCTCTAAGATATATCGAACCATTTGAAATCTTGCAACGCATTAGACAAGTAACATATTGGATGGCATTACCGCCACAACTTTCGAGAGTACACGACGTTTTTCATGTCTCAATGTTGCGAAAGTTATAGACACTCCAATTTGACCAAGCCGGATCTTAGGCACCTGTCACGAATGTGCTCCAATGATGAAAGTATGAGAATCATGTTCAAAGATACTCCTAAGCTAGAAAAATCACGAATATGGCTTAACACCCAAGGAAAAACCCTAAAAATCTTCAGGTCGTGACCTTTATGTCACGGCAATAACTTTTTTGCAAATGCTAAACCAAGCCGTGACTTTCTTTGTCACGACCGTCGATTGTTTATCCAGGCCGCGACTTTGAAAAGTCACAGTTATCCTTTTCACCACCATAAAGGTGGTGGCCGTCACTGTGAAAAAGTAAAAAGGTAGCGGTGCGGGTGTTTTCGAGGCAAGGAGAACGATGCATCAGGTATCTATCGTTTTTTTTAAAAATACCATTTTTCTTTTTTTAAACAAGAAAATCTAAGATATCCGAGCATGTTTTTAGAAAAATGGAGTCACCATTTGACTTTTTAGAAAACCAAGAAAAGGAAAAGAAGCCTGCGGGTCTTTTAAAAGTGTAACCAGAGAAAAAGAGGGTTCGAGGGCTAAAGTACAAGAAGGGAAGGTGCTAGGCACCCTTCTCGCCCAACTGAGAGGTTGGTCTCTATTTTGTCAATGTTGATTTTTATTATAAATTTTTTTAAAAGTAACATATACAAAATAGGAGGTTAAAGAGAGTTCAAACAAAAGCAAACAATAAAGTGAAACCTAGCAACGATTCTCAATATCATGCGATTTGGATATTATACGAGTGAGCAAAGCAAAGCAAAAAGTATGCGAGTGAGCAGTAAAATGAACAAATAAAGACCTAAGGGACATATAACAAAGTTTTAGTTTCTAACATGTTATAAACAAGCTATACAGAACAAAGCACAAAAGATTAAAACACTATTTTGAGCTATTGAATATACACAAAAACTCAGGGCCATAGCAATAAATGTCGCGGCTATGACAAATATAATCACAAAACAGGCGGTCGTGACATAAATAGAGTTACTGCGAGGAACATAAAAAAAATATCTCACGGCCGCCACATATAAATGTCGCAGCTATGGCTTTTAAGAGGTCCAGAAAGGGCATATGCAATGTACAAGGCTTGAAATAGGCTCAAATGGATGGGATATGTAGGACAGAGACCATAACCTATTGATTTTAGGCTAGGTCTACCATCCTTTATCCTCTATGTAAGTAATAACTCTAAACAGAATATACAGAATGTCAAAAAATGAATACCATAGAACTTAAAACATATTTATATGCTACTGATCTCTCAATAACTACACGGCTTGAGCAAAGTACATGACGGCCATGACAAATATAAAGGAAAAGGCGACGGTCGTAACATTTACATAACCTCAAAATCATGTAAATAAGAAGGTATATAGAATAAAGATCTTGACCCACTAGATCTGGGCCAAATCTATCACCTTTTACCCAATAGAGTGATAGACAGAAGTACGGAATGAAGAAATATCAAACAAAACAATGAAAAGATGTACAAACTTGAAATAAACATATAACAGAGAGGTTTAAAAAGGGTTTTGGCACTTCTAGCCTTAAAACAATGTCACAGTCGTAAAATTAAAATGTTGCAGTCATCCATATAAAGATGCATAAATGTAGTGGCTCTTATACAAATGACACTGCCGTCACTATGGGTTTAATAGAATATACGACCATGACATAAAAAGTGACGGCAGTGAGTCCTAGAACCTCAGTAAACTTCTATTGTGTTTAGTGTGCTTGTGTGCATCAAAACAGAGTATTAACAAATGTAAATATATGAAACTACAAGCTATAAAAAAACTGTTAGTAATGAAAACTTAAAATAAATAACTATTTTTATTGAAATGAATGATAAACAATCAACAAAACCATGAAAATCTTACTCACGACACCCTCGGGGGAAGAGAAAGAGGGTTTAAGAAGAGTCGCGGAATCCTAGGGTTACCTCATGTGAATATCCAACCCGAATGGCCCCTCGGTGGTGAGAATATAATACCTCCGATCCAATATACGTGCTCTAAGAACTCCTCCGATGCAAGCAAGAACACGAACGAAGGTCGGGAAATATGAGATGAATGTCGAAATATCGGATGGAAATAGATTTTAGCAGAGTTTTGTTATCCAAGCTGATTATCTCTTCTTTTTTTTGCGCAAAAATAAGGCTTATTTATAGGCAAGGTGAGAGACCAGACACCTTCTAAAATGCTACCAACAGTCCAAAAAAGGGGTAACAATGACGGCCGCTACTTTTTTGCTTTTGTACAGTACAGGTCGTTACCTTTATGGCGGTGAAAAGGACAGCCGTGACTTTCAAAAGTCACGGCCTGGATAAAACATAAGGGTCGTGACAAAGAAAGTCACTGCTTTAATTAGGATTTCCAAAAAGGTCACAGTCTGGAGAGTAAGAACACGACTTGTTCTAGGGTTTTCAAAAAAGTGGCGATCGTGAGGATAAAGATATTACGGCCTGAAGGTTGGTTTAAGGTCTTGGGATTTTGAGCCATATCTGTGATCTTTTCTTGCTTGGTAGTATCCTTGGGCATGATTATCATTTTTTTGGTCATTAGGGCGCATTCGAGATGGGTACCTAAGATTCGGCTTGGTCAGATTGGGGTGTATACAGTTGTCCCTCTTTGACAGAGTTTGCAATAACTCGTGGTGCAAATAAATGTCAAAATTTCATAGACAAATCGATTGAACAAGCTGCCAATCTTAGGCACAAACAAAACATGCAGAAAAAGCATGGTTGAGCCCAAATTTCCATCGAGCTTCCTGTATACCCCTATTGTAAGGGATTAGACCAATCGCAGTTCGTGGAGAAATGCATATGATGTAAACAGGCTAATCATAATGCATGATAGATGCATAACATGGTGTAGATATAAGGTATAATGAACATGGGAACTTCAAAATGTCAAGTCAGGCCCTGAGAAAGTAACCAAAATTCAAACCTTTTAAGAATTCCACTTAGTGGTGCCAAGGAAGCAGCTTAGGGTGTTTAGAACACTGGGGCATAGCAAACCTAAGAATTGCCTCACGAACTTAGGACCTAGACAACGTTTTGAAAATAATTAGGGATCCCTAGTGCACTAGGGCTTAGGAAAAGAGGTATGCCTAGTTCTATTGGGCATGAAAAGGGTACGCCTAGTCTTCTGAGCTTAAAAGAGGTATGCTTGGTCTTTTAGAGCTTAGAAGAGGTATGCCTAGTTTTCTAAGACTTCAAAGAGAGAGACTAATGTGGTTAAGGTTAGTTTAAGGTCATGAGGTGGACCAAACACTTAGGGGGTAAGCTTATCGATTTTAGGTCGTGACGAGGACCATCAAGGGTAAAGGGGTAACTTTTGGGTCGTTCGAGTACCAAAAAATTAGTTTAAGGTCATGAGGAGGACCGAAGGTTGAAGGGGCATTCTCAATCACATAGAATGGTTAATGGGAGCCTTCAATTGTTCAAAAACCCACACAATGTGGTTCTAAGGTCCAACAAAGAGGAACGCACAAACAAGCAAAGAGGACGTCACTTTTATACGTTGCGTGCCTGTACTATTTTGCCTTAGGGATATGGCGGCCTAAACATAAAGTTCACAGCCTTGAGAAACGTTTGGAAAAAAGGCACGACCGCGACAATACAAATTGGTTGTCTGGGTCAAGTTGTTGCGACCGTTAGGTTTAAAGCCTCCGGACCTCACGGCCCCGAGGTTGATAGTAGAATATGAACCTATGACAAGTATAAACTTTCATTCGCGCGAAGCTTTAAAACTCTTTCTTCCTCGCATTCCTCTCACTTTCTCGACTCTCTCTCACTCACTCACTCTCTCACTCACGTCTCTCTATCTCTCTCGACTCTCTCTCTCTCGGGTTCCCACTCTCCCTCTCGGCTCTCTCTCTCTCTCTCTCTCTCTCTCTCTCTCTCTCTCTCTCTCTCTCTCTCTCTCTCTCTCTCTCTCTCTCTCT